>JADLZN010009975.1:915000-1061801 GCA_018155175.1 Sinocyclocheilus anophthalmus
AATGCCCCTCTGTATTTCTTGTCTGTCTTTCTGTTTTGCTGTCAACCTATCTATTTATCTATTTATCTCTCTATCTATCTATCTATCTACTATCTATCTATGTATCCTATCTATCTATCTATCTATCTATCTATCTATCTATCTGTCTATCTTTCTGTCTGTCTGTCTTTCTTTTTGTCTGTCTGTCTGTCTGTCTGTCCAGCTATCTATCTGTCTATCTGTCTGTCTATCTGTCAACCTATAATCTATCTTCATTTATCTGTCCTTCTGTCGGTCTGTCTGTGTGTCTATCTATTCTTCTCTCATCTCTCTGTCTGTCTTTCACCCTATCTATCTATCTATCTTATCTATCTATCTGTCTGTCTGTCTATCTGTCTATTTATATCTATCTATCTATCTATCTATTCTATCTATCTATCTATCTTCTATCTATCATCTATCTGTCTCTCTCTCTCTATCCATCTGTCTGTCTCTATCTATCTAAGCGTCGTCATTCTCTCTGTTTGTCCTGTCTATCTATCATCTATCTTCTATCTATCGATCTCTCTATCTATCTATTTATCTATCTATCCATCCATCCATCCATTATCTATCTATTCTATCTATCTATCTATCTATCTATCTTCTATTATCCTATCTATCAACCTATCAATCTAATCTGTCTGTCATTCCCTCTGTCTGTCTGTCTGTCTGTCTGTCTATCTATCTGTCTGTCATTTTATATCTATCTATCTATCTATCTATCTATCTATCTATCTATCTATCTATCTAGCTATTATCGTCTGTCGTCATCTATCTATCTATCTATCTATCATCTATCTATCTAGCTATCTATCTATCATTCCCTCTGTCTGTCCTGTCTTCTCTGATCTGTATTTCATTCCCTCTGTCTGTCTCTTTCTGTCTGTCCTTATGTCTGTCAACCATCGTCTATCTATCTATCTATCTATCTATCATCTGTCTATCTATCTATCTATTTTTCTTTCTATCTATCTATCTATCTATCTATCTATCTGTCTGTCTGTCTGTCTGTCTGTCTGTCTGTCTATCTAATCTGTCTCTCATTATCTCTGTCTGTCTGTCAACCTGTCTATCTATCTATCTATCTATCTATCTATCTATCTATCTATCTATCTATCTATCTATCTATCTATCTATCTCTCGTCTGTCTGTCTGTCTGTCTGTCTATCTATCTATCTATCTATCATTCCATCCATCCATCCATCCATCTTGTCTGTCTGTCTATATATATATCTATCTAATCTGTCTGTCGTTTCTGTCTGTCTGTCTGTCTCATCTATCTATCTATCTATCTATCTTTATGTCTGTCTGTCTGTCTGTCTGTCACCTATCTATCTATCTATCTATCTTATCTATCTATCACTCGATCTATCTATCTATCTATCTATCTATCTATCTATCGTCAATCTGTCTGTCTGTCTGTCTGTCTGTCTGGTTGTCTATCTATCTGTCTATATCTATCTATATCTATCTATCTATAATCTATCTATCTATCTATCTATCTTTCTATCTATTATCTATCTATCTATCTATTCTGTCTGTCTTTCTGTCTGTCTGTATTTCTGTCTGTCCTGTCTGTCTCTATCTATCTATCTAATATGTATGTCATTCCCTCTGTCTGTCTGTCAACCTATCTATCTATCTATCGATCTATCTATCTATCTTTCTGTCTGTCTGTGTGTCTATCTATCTGTCTATCTATCTATCTTCAGTCTGATTCGATCTATCTATCTATCTATCTATCTAACCTGTCTGTCTGTCTTTATCTGTCTGTCTGTCTATCTATCATCTATCTATCTATATCTATCTATCTAACTATATATCTGTCTGTCTATCTATCTGCCTGTCTATCTATCTATCTATCTGTCTTTCTGTCTGTCTGTCTGTCTGTCTGTCTCCTATCTATCTATCTATCTATCTATCTTTGTTTGTTTTTCTATCTATCTATCTATCTATCTACTATCTATCTACTCTAGTCTATCTAGCTTATCTTCTCTATCTATCTATCAGCACTATCTATCTAATCTGTCTTCTTTCTGTCTGTCTGTCTTTCTGTTTGTCTGTCTATCTATCTATCTATCTAGCGATCTATCTATCTATCTATCTATCGATCTATCTATCTATCGATCTCCTATCTATCTATCTATTCTATCTATCTGTCTGCGTCTGCTTCTGTCGTCTATCTAATCTGGCTCTCATTCATCTCTGTCTGTCTGTCCAACCTGTCCTATCTTCTATCTATCTATCTATCATCTATCTATCTATCTATCTATCGATCTATCTATCTATCTATTGTCTGTCTGTCTGTCTGTCGTCTGTCTGTCTGTCTATCATCTGCCTGTCTGTCTGTCTATCTATCATCTATATATCTATCTATCTGTCTGTCTGTCTGTCTATATATATATCTATCTAATCTGTCTGTCGTTCTCTCTGTCTGTCTGTCTATCTATATATCTCTCTGTCTGTCATCCCCTCTGTTTGTCTGTCTGTCTGTCTATCTATCTACTATCTATCTATCTACTATTCTATCATCTATCTATTATCTATCTATCTATATATCTATCATCTGACTATCTATCTATCATCTGTCTGTTTGTCTGCCACCTATACTTGTATCTATCTATCTATCCTATCTATAGATCTATCTATCTATCTATCTATCTATCTATCTATCTATCTTTCTATCTATCTATCTATCTGTCTACTATCTATCTATCAATCTTTCTGTCAGTCCCTCTTCTGTCTGTCATTCCCATCTGGCTGTCTGTCTGTCTGTCGTCTATCTATCTATCTGTCTGTCTACCTTTCCATCTGTCTGTCTGTCATTCTATCTATTTATCTATCTATCTATCTTATCTATCATCTATCTATCTATCTCATCTTCTATCTATCTGTCTGTCTGTCTGTGTGTCTATCTATCATCTGTCTGTCTATCATCTATATGTCTGTCTGTCTATCTATCTATCTATCATCATCTATCTATCTATCTATCTATCTATCTATTTCTGTCTATCTATCTATCTATATATCATCTATCTAATCTGTCTGTCGTTCTCTCTGTCTGTCTGTCTGTCTATCTATTTGTCTGTCTGTCTGTCTATTTGTCTGTGTCTGTCTGTCTATCTATCTAATCTGTCTGTCATTCTCTCTGTTTGTCTGTCTATCTATCTATCTATCATTCTATCGTTCTATCTATCGTTCTAGCGTTCATTCTATCGTTCTATCTAGCTATCTATCTATCATTCTATCTATCTATCGTTCTATCATTCATTCTATCTATCTATCTATCTATCATGCTCTCTGTCCTGTCTGTCTGTTGTCTGTCAACCTCTTTAGCTATCTATCTATCTATCTATCTATCTAGCTATCTTCCCTTCTATCTATCTAGCTATCTATCTATCTATCTAATCTGTCTGTCATTCCCTCTGTCTGTCTGTCTATCTATCTAATCTTATGTCATTCCCCTCTGTCTGTCTGTCTGTCCTGTCTGTTGTTCTGTATGTCTTTCAACCTATCTGTTTGTCTGTCTATCTATCTATCTATCTAATCTGTCTGTCATTCCCTCTTTCTGTCTGTCTATCTATCTAACTTTATTTCATTCCCTCTTCGTCCTATCTTTCGGTCTGTCTATCTAATCTGTCTCCGCATTATCTCTGTCTGTCTGTCAACCTTCAACCTTGCTATATATCTACTATCTATCTATCTATCTAGCTATCTCTCTATCTATCTATCTATCTAACTATCAACTGTCTGTATCCCTCTGTCTTTCTGTCAACCTTCTATCTATCGATCATCTATTAATCTGTCTGTCTCTCTGTCTGTCGGTCTGTCTGTCTATCTATCTATCTAATCGAGGTATGCATTCCTCTGTCTGTCTGTCCTGTACGTCTGTCAACTCTCTATACTATCTATCTTGCTGTCTGTCTGTCTGTCTTCTATCTGTCTGTCTTCTATCTGTCTTCCTGTCAACCTGTCTGTCCCTCTATCTATCTATCTATCTATCCTTCTCTCTATCTATTTATCTATCTGTCTGTCTGTCTGTCGTCTGTCGGTCTGTCTGTCCTGTCTGTCTGTCTGTCTGTCATCTAATCTGTCCTCTCCTTCTCTCTGTCTTTCTGTCAACCTGTCCCCTATCTATCTATCTATCTATCTATCTATCTATCTATTCTATCTAACTCTGTCTGTCTGTCTGTCTACTATCTATCTATCTACTATCTATCGATCTATCTATCTATCTACTTATCTATCTATCTATCTATCTGTCGTTCTGTCTATCTGTCTGGCTGTCTGTCTGTCTGTCTATCTATTTATCTAATCTGTCTGTCATTCTCTGTGTCTGTCTGTCTATCTGTCTATCTAATCTACTTCTTCTATCTAGCATCTTCTATCCTATCTATCTATCGGTATCTATAGGTCTGTCTAGTCTGTCTGTCTGTCTAGTCTATCTATCTGTCCTCATTCTCGCTTTCTGTCTGTCGTCAACCTTCTATCTACTATCTATCATCTATCTATCTATTGTCTGTCTGTCTGTCGTCTGTCTGTCTATCTATCTATCTAATCTGTATGTCATTCCCTCTGTCTGTCTATCTGTCTGTCTGTCAACCTATCTATCTCTGTTTATCTTCTATCTCCTGGCTGGCTGTCTGTCTGTCTGTCTATCTAATCTGTCTCTCATTCTCTCTGTCTGTTTGTCAACCTGTCTGTCATCTGACTATTACTATCTATCTACCTATCTATCTATCTATCTATCGATCTATCATCTATCTATCTATCTATCTCTCTATGCATCTGTCGGCCTGTCTGTCTGTCTTTATCTATCTGTCCTCTCATTCTCCTCTGTCTGGCTTTCCACCCTGCTATCATATCTATTCTATCTCTATCTATCTATCTATCTATCTATCTATCTATCTATCTTTTTGTCTGTCTGTCTGTCTATCTATCATCAATCTGTCTGTCTGTCTGTCTATCTATCTATCTATCTATCTAATCTGTCTGTCCTTCTCTGTCTCTCTGTCTGTCTGTCGTCTGTCTATCTATCTATCTATCTGTCTATCTATCTATCTTCAGTCTGATTATATCTATCTATCTATCTATTATCTATCTATCTATCTATCAATCTATATATCCATCCATCTATCTATCTATCTACCCGCTCTATCCTACACTGTCTGTCATTCCTCTTTTGTCGTCAACCTTCTATCTATCTATCTATCTATCTATCTAGCTATCTATCTATCTACCTGTCTATCTATCTATCTATCTATCATTCTCTCTGTCTGTCTGTCTGTCTATCTATCTATCTATCTAATCTGTATGTCTGCCTGCCTGTCTGTCTGTCTGTCCTGTCTGTCTGTCTGTCTGTCACCTATCTATCTATCTATCTATCTATCTATCTATCTATCTTCTAGCTATCTATCTATCTATCTATCTATCTTTCTGTCTGTTTGTCTGTCTATCTATCTGTCTCTGTTTGTCTATCTGTCTATGTCTGTCTGTCTATCTATCTTTATCGGTCTGTAATTCTTTCTGTCTGTCTGTTTTTCTGTCTGTCTATCTGTCTGTCTGTCGGTCTGTCTGTCTGTCTATCTACTCTACAATCTATATAAACCTGTTGCTGCTGTCTGTCAACCTATCTATCTATCGATCTATCTATCTATCTTCTATCTATCTCTCTATCGATCTATCTATCTATTATCTATCTATCTCATCTACCTATCTATCTCTCTCTCTCTCTATCTATCTGTCTGTCTGTCTGTCTGTCTGTCTGTCAACCTTCTATCTATCTATCTATCTGTATGTCTCTGTCTGTCTGTCTGTCTGATCTGTCTGTAACCTATCTATCTATCTATCTATCTATCTATCATCATCTCTCTATCTTTCTGTCTGTCGTTCCTCTCTGTATGTCCTGTCTATCTATCTATCATCCTATCTATCTAATCTGTCAACCTCCTGTCTGTCTATCTATCTTTTCCATCCTATCTACATCTCCTATCTAATCTGCTGTCTTCTCTCTGTCCTTCAACCCTATCTATCTATCTATCTATCTATCTGTTTTTCTGTCTGTCTGTCTTTCTGTCTGTCGGTCTGTCTGTCTGTCTAATTATCTATCTATCGTTCTATGTCATTCCAGCTGTCTGTCCGTCTGAATGAAAAAAATATGTCTGTCTACAACCTATCTGTCTGTCTGTCTATCTAGCTATATATTTATCTTTCGGTATGTCTGTCTGTCTGTCTATCTAATCTGTCTCTCATTCTCTCTGTCTGTTTGTCAACCTGTCTGTCTATCTATCTATCTATCGTATCTATCTATCGTATCTATCTATCGTATCTATCTATCGTATCTATCTATCGTATCTATCTATCGTATCTATCTATCGTATCTATCTATCTGTCTGTCTGGTCTGTCTGTCTGTCTGTCGAGTCTAATCTGTCTCTCATTCTCCTCTGTCTGTCTGTCACCGTCTATCTACTACTATCTATCTATCTATCTATCTATCTTATCTATCTATCAACTGTAATCTATCAACTGTAATCTATCTATCATCTATCTATCTGTCTATCATCTATATCTATCTATATTTATCTGTCGTCGTTCTCCTCTCCTGTCGTCGGTCTGTCGGGGGTTTTTTTTTTTCCCCCCCCACCCCCCCCCCCCCCCCCCCCCCCCCCCCCCCCCCCCCCCCCCCCCCCTATCTATCTCTCTAATCTGTCTGTCATTCTCTCTGTCTGTCTGTCTATCTATCTATCTATCTATCTATCTATATCTACATCTATCTATCTATCCTACTAATCTGTCCCTAGTCATTCCCTCTTTTTGTCTGTCCCCTATCTATCTATCTATCCCTATCTATCTATCTACTATCTTCTATCTCGCTATCTATCTATCTATCATTCTCTCTGTCTGTCTGTCTGTCAACCTATCTATCTATCTATCTAATCTGTATGTCATTCCCTCTGTCTGTCTGGCTGTCTGTCTGTCTGTCTGTCTGTCTATCTATCTATCTATCTATCTATCTATCTATCTATCTATCTATCTATCTATCTATCTATCTATCTATCTATCTGTCTGTCTGTTTGTCTGTCTATCTAATCTGTCTCTCATTCTCTCTGTCTGTCTGTCAACCTGTCTATCTATCTATCTAATCGGTCTGTAATTCTGTCTGTCTACTCTGTCTGTCTGCGATCTATCTATCTGTCTGTCTTTCTGTCTGTCTATCTATCTATCATCCATCTGTCTGTCTGTCTGTCAACCTATCTATCTATCTATCTATCTATCTATCTATCTATCTATCTATCTATCTATCTATCTATCTATCCATCTATCTCTCTCTCTATCTATCTATCTATCTATCTATCTGTCCTGTCGTCGTCTGTCTGTCTGTCCGGTCGTCCTGTCTGTCTGTCTGTCAACCTATCTATCTATCTATCTAATCTGTATGTCTGCCTGCCTGTCTGTCTGTCTGTCTGTCTGTCAACCTATCTATCTATCTATCTATCTATCTATCTATCTATCTATCTATCTATCTATCTATCTATCTATCTATCTATCTATCTATCTATCTATCTGTCTGTCTGTCTGTTTATTTAACAGTCTGTCTGTCTATCTAATGTGTTAGAGATGATAACAGAATAGGATTATTTTTGTATATAGGTATATATCTTGATGTGGCCCCACCTTGAACTGTTCGGTTCAGGTGTGTCCCTGTAGGCTACTGTGTCAGTGTGAGGCGTGACAGTTCAGTATGAGTAATCCCACGCTCTTTCCATTCAGTACATACACAGCAAGGAGACAAATGTGACAACTTATTGCAGTCTGACTGAAAACAATGTGGAAAAATATATGGAATAAGGTGAGTCTCAGAAAATGTAAATATTAGTTTACTCGAAAAAGCATTATGAGAATATAAATTAAAACCTCTACTTAATGCTTTATACTGCAGGTGTTCATGGTCCTGATAGTGGGGAGCCTGTTAATGCCCACTGACACAAAGTACAACAGTAGAGAAGGAAAGTCTCGGAGACGGAAACTGGAGTCTCATCCTCGCCGGAATGCCTCGTCTATCAGAATATCCCCAGATCCAATGATGACAGGTCCAGAATCAGGAGTGATGCCTGGTGCTGTTGAAATTGACTTTGACAAGAGTATCGAGGACATGGTGTCTCAGGTCCGGAACAATCCCAACTTATCCATAAACAAATGTGTGGTGGATCGCAAACTTTGGATGTCAAACAGTCGCAGCCTTTCCCCCTGGTCCTACAGGTCAGTGTATTATGGAGTTCATTGTTAGTTTCATCTTTCAAATTCAAACATTATGAATATTATCATTATTTAACCCCTATGTTCTGATTAAAGATTGAGAGACCTCAAAGGCCTGTTTAATTAGGCTAATATAAAAACCATGCTTGATATTGAAGTATGAAGTTAATACATGAGAGTCTTTAGTGTCAGGCACGTTTCAGGATTCTTTGATGAATAGAACTTTAAAGAGCAGCATTTATTTTAAACAAATATTATTTGTAGCATTATAAATGATTATTTTATGCATCCCTGCTAAATAAAATTATTACATTATTTCAAATACTGCCCCTGCTTCTCTATCACAGAGGAACACCAATTTACAATTTATATATATATATATATATTAAAAAAATAAAAAAGTTTATTTTTTAAATTGCAACAATATTTCACAATGGTAGTTTTTGCTTTGATCAAATAAGCAAACAAGAAAAACAAATTTGACCAACCCCAAACTTTTGAGCAGTATAGTGCATAGGCCTATCTTTTACCTTAATGCCATTTATTGAATGTCTTTGGGCAGAATCAACCACGATGAGACCCGTATACCCGTGGACATCCCGGAGGCCGTGTGTTCGTGTGTGGGCTGCATCAATCCTTTCACCATGCAGGAGGATCGCACCATGACCAGCGCCCTCATCTACGCCAAGATCCCCGTGCGCAGAGTCCTGTGCCACCGGCCAACCAGGAAACCGACGAAGAATAAGAAATGCGTTCCCCGTTACCGATCGGTGGTGGAGAGCATCGCCGTGGGGTGCACGTGCATCGTGGGGTAGCTGAGTGGGACCAACATATTTCAGCCTGTATTACTGCAAATAAAACCGGATCCTAATTGTGAATATTATGATTTTCTGTAGGGTGCACTCACTAAAACACTGTGCAGGCGCCTTTTCTATTTTGAAAAGGTGATTTTATTAGATTTTGAAAATTAATGTCGTTAAGTATTAATAACTGGCATTGTTGCAAAAAAAAAAAAAAAAAAAAAAAAAAAAAACAACCCACAAAACAAACAGCCAGAAAAAAAAAAAAAAAAAATAATCTATAGAGATATATATATATATATATATATGTAGGTGTGTGTGTGTGTGTGTGTGTGTGTGGATGTGTGTGTGTGTGTGTGTGTGTGTGTGTGTATAATAGTAGTTATAAGCCTATAATGGGGTTAAAGTGGCCTTAAAATATCAAAGCTGCAGGTCGGGCAAGATCATTTTTAGTTGCTATAACAAGGGAACTGTAAGTATTGTTATGAAAAGAAGAAATTTGAATGCTTTGTCTAAAATAGCCAATTCTCAATTATGTCCTGTGGTTTTGTACAAATTCATGGTAGCCTATCAGGGTTGTCTGTTTAAGATCGCCCTCTACTGACCAAAATATAAGTTACAGCGATAGAAAAAGGGGACGAATACTTTATGATGTCATGTATGTTTTGTTTTTCTTAATGTTTTTCTTTAATTTTAATATGGGGGTGGTAACGGGATTGACACATAACCCGAGGACACAACTTTAAAGTATTTTTAATAAATATTATATTTACTATTTTTCTCATATTTTCCCAAAATAGGCTATATAGCCTAGTTATTTTCAGGTTTTTAATGTAGGCTATATATTTGCAAATCGAGAACTGACAAAATCATTGTGTTTTTACTGTAAAAAGACACGGTATAGGCCTATAGCTAGGCTATATAGCCTAAATATTGTATCGTGCCAGTTCTTTACTGAAGTGACACACAATGCCCACAATTTTTTTGAACATTTATACAATGATTTCATGATTCAAATGATTGCAAGTTCATGACATATGCTAATGAGGGAAGTAGGCTACATCTTGTGTTTATTATGTTTAAGAGGCCTAAATGTAATTAAAATATGTTCTTCATCTTAAATACGACTCGATGTGATATTTTGCTGCTTGGGATGTTCTTACAAACAATCGCACATTAGGACGATAGCCTACATTAAACAAGACATTTCAGCTTCTGGTCTCATGTGCGCCATCAGCAGGTCCTGCATCATCTCAATCATATTAGTGATCAGCGAGGAACAGTAGGCTAGCTAATAGAGGAAAATACAGGAGAAGGACGCATCATGCCCGGTATGTGTTTGGCTGATGAGATGACGGACAATCTTCAGATGAAAAACATGACTTTAAGTCTGACTATTACTGTTGTTTGATTGCGAGAAGGACGCGGTCCAGGTGAGCGAATCTGGTGCTTGGTGCAGGTGAAGGGTCCATCGGAGGTGACGGCAGCAGAAGGTAGGAGCTGACAGACATCTGGACAAAATGATGCACTCTCAGAGATTACTTTTAACGCTCTCCGTGGGATATTTTTAATGTTACAAACTCATAATGTACTCTCAGTTATATAGCCTATACGTTTAATGTGATATTTTAAATAAGGGCTTTTCAGACTTTTTGATGTAAGGACTCAAACTTTATGACCCCTTCAATATGTGACCCTGGACCACAAAACCAGTCATAAGGGTCAATTTAAGATACATCATCACAAGCTGGTATTACATTGGTTTTGTGCTCCAGGGTCACATAAGGGTCAATTTTTCTAAATTGAGATTTATACATCACCTGAAAGCTGAATAAATAAGATTTACATTGATGTATGGTTTGTTAGGATAGGACATTATTTGGCCGAGATACAACTATTTGAAAATCTGGAATCTGAGGGAGCAAAAAAATCAAAATACTGAGAAAATCGCCTTTAAAGTTGTCCAAATGAAGTTCTTAGCAATGTATATTACTAATAAAAAATAAAAATTTTGATATATTTACGGTAAAAAATTTACAAAATATCTTCATGGAAAAATGATCTTTACTTAATGTCTTAATGATTTTAGG
Organism: Sinocyclocheilus anophthalmus; assembly: GCA_018155175.1. NCBI lineage: Eukaryota > Metazoa > Chordata > Actinopteri > Cypriniformes > Cyprinidae > Sinocyclocheilus > Sinocyclocheilus anophthalmus. The sequence goes on from JADLZN010009975.1 coordinate 926,169, forward strand.
CATAAAAGAAAAAATCGATAATTTTGACCCATACAAAATATTTTTGGCTATTGCTACAAATAAACCCATGCTACTTATGACTGGTTTTGTGCTCCAGGTCAACATATATTAGGCATTATATTTTTTCTTAGTATGCTATTTTTAAAAGTATATTATATTCACAAAGGTCTTACAATGAGTAAATGGCTTTTTATTTGATTACTAATACAAAAGCAAATTATAAACTGTTTACTTTTTTACAATGCACATTGTTCCAAGTCAAAGATTGAGCACAAAGAAGAGAAAACATTTTAAGAATATATATATATAGATATAGATATATATATATATACACAGTATATAATTGACTTAATTTCATAATTGCATTTTAGTTTTTTATTCCTTACTGTTATAAACTTTATTGCATTATTTTATGCATATATATACATGCAGTATATATATATACACTTGGTTTTTATAATCACTTTGTTTTTTATAATCACTCAATATAATTGTTCCACTTTTTGAAGAAAAACCTTTTGTTTTGAGAAAACACTGAACTTTAAGATTTTCCTCTGTCTTCTGACAAACAACCTGTTGCATTCCCCTAATTGTATTTTTGTCAAGAGCATGGACGTGACAACATTATGCTAGTGAAGCAGAAATAGCCTGCTTGCCAAGATATTGCCATTCTGAGTATGAAATATTGTTTTGAGCCAGAATATAAAACTCAGAAATTAGGCCTAATCATTCAAACAGCTACACTCATAATTTGAAGAATGTCTGTGAATTAGGCAAGACTAATATACAGTTAATTGAGCGGCAAGCAGAATATTCCATTGACCTAGTCACTGAAACATGCACAAAATTGCATATTGCAGCTGGACTGCATGGCATGTCCTTTTTATAGCTCTGTACTATATAACAACTCAAATAGGCAACCACTAATTCGGCTTTTCGGATTCAGACTGTCAATCTATATTTAGAAGCTCTTGTGGCTCATAAATATTAATTGAGGTTTTAGTGCTTTCTTAAAAAAAGACGTCAGCGTGAGTTCCCAACAGTGAGTCAGAGAGTAGGAGGAGAGAGTGAGAGAGAGGGATGGTTGGTGAGCGTGAACTCTTTGATATTTTGATATGCTGATACCCGGGGGACCAGCACAGATGGCACCTGTTCTCAGAGGCACTGGCCACTCTCGCTGACTACTCAGTGTGTGATTTCCGGCACCAAATATCATACATGAATCTTCACATTTGCACTGGGGGGGTTCGGGTGCCATTTGTCTAAATAAATAAATAAACAATTAGCTAAGTGTTTGGTCAGTATCAGAATTATGACATATGTTTCTGTTAAAGGTGTTAACAAGAGAATTGCATGCCCATACTTTTAGACTGAGTTTGATTAAGCAGATGGTCCCTGCTTCTAAGTGCGACCTCTGTGCATATTAAATAAAATAGAAACAAATATGATGCAATTAACTCATAAACAGTGCACATACACTGCAAAGCAAAACAATGGCAATATATAATTTAATACAACATTTTATGCTATAACATGATCTACTGAAATTGTGGGCACTGGCCACTCAGATAGAATATATTTGAAAATATTATGTTTAACAAGACAATTCATGTACTTTTACAGTGAAATATTGTAAAAGCCTTTTAAGTTGAAGCTAAGTACACTTTCAGAAAAAAGGTACAAAAGCTGTCACTGGGGCAGTACCTTTTCAAAGGATACTAATATGTAAACTTTAGACAATAAAGGTATATTTCAAGTACAAACTGCATCCTTAGGGTACAAAATTGTATCGTTTGAAAGGGTACTGCCCCGTACTAACTTTTGTACCTTTTTTTTTTTCTGAGAGTGTATAAAGTGCAAGTCACATTTTAATTTATGGTGAAAAACATACAAATCTGTTCCCCGAGGGTTGTTGTCCCGGAAAACGGACCAGGTCAAACTGATTCACTCTTTTTTTTATTTATAGTCCTATTTTTATTATATATTCTTGGTTGTCCCGTACACATTCAGTGTATTTTGTTACATTTTTAGATTTTTAATTAATGGTTTTCGCCTATTTGTTCTTGCAGCCCTATAGTTTTAAACACGCTGGTGGTGTCGCGTGTTTACTGCTAGGCTTTTAAAAACCTTAGATCAGATAGAGACATGCCCTACAGGGACCTTTTCGCATAACGGTCATCAAACCAATTTGTGTTGAAAAAAAAGTTAGCATGATGTTAGGACAAATGTGGGGGCGTGTGTGCTAGCTAAGAGCCATGAATAAGCCCTATAGTAGATAACAGCTCAGAAGGGGAGAAAAACGTTTCAAGACACGGGCTCGGGATCCAGTCACGAGGCTTAGGGCGCAAGGGAGGACACAAGAAGTCTGACGAAAAGGGGTGTGGTGTTGAACACGTGTACTACACATGTCGCACAGCTAGCGGCGGGGCGAAAGCTACTCCACTCGAGCACCGACCCGGTTGTGCATTGCAAACATGATTCCCACAAGGTTGTGTGTCGCGTGATGGGGTTTGGGGCAGCAGGACAAGAGCTAAGGCAAACGAGTTGGTTGGCGACTGAGGGGGTGGGTGCCCTCCGCGGGGAAAAGTTTCAGAGGGGGGTAAAAAACAATCAATTCCATTGAACGCCACTGCCCTTCCTCCTGACAGACGCCTTGCGCAGTTCCTGTCGACAACAAAAATCAACATAAAGGAGTGATATTACACCAAGTCAGGTTCCGCATCCTGTGGTGCATTTCTCGAATCATCCTTAATATTTGCAAAAAATGTATGTGCATTTCTCAAAACAATTCGTACAAACAGCACCACACAATGGATAACCTGCAAAAGCCTGTAACATACCCAAAATCTTTAGTTCATCTCTCAAAAATAAATATCTGTATCAATGAACATGTCAGTGCCATCACAATGAAAAGTACTTGTGCAATTGTTCACAAACAAGACAGCCAAAATGCTTAGTCATGTTGTCAATACAACACTGCACTCTGTTAGTATTACTACAGGTAAGAATATGGCAGCATTTTTGGATGAACGGTTACTGTTATTGAACATTATGCCCTATCTTATTTCAGTCGGCGCCCCATATATCCATTTAAGAATTCAATCTTTCACTCATTACGGTATCGATTGGAGTCTTATGGCCTTGAATCTGAGACTGGATAGAATTCCACTTACACTTTTACAAGTGGTCTGACCAAAAAAACAAACAAACAAAACCTTACAATTCATTGGTGATATAGAAAAGGAACAATAAATAATGGTGCGCCACAAGAGTATGAAAAAAAGAAAAAACAAGAAAGTCCATTGGTATTATCCATTCTGTAACCCTCTCGTGTTGTCCTCTTTTCCGGTACACGTATAGCCGTTCCAACTGAAGAGTCACGAGATGAACCTTTGAGCTTATTCCGTTCTTAAGAGAATGGTTTATCAATTCTCTTCACTAGTGGCAAAGTCAAAGATTCACTTGACTTCAATCAATGCTAAATTACAAAAAATAAAGTCTACACCATTTTTATAACTTATTGACACCGAATTGATCTTGACACTTTATGACAACCAGTTCAACCATTTTGCATTTAATGAATTAAAGACTAGATGTTTTGAGGGGTTAGACTATTGCACAGAAAACTATATAATACATCTTTACAGCAACAGGCATTAGGCAACTGATACCTCGGTAGGAAACTGCAGACAGTACCATGTACATAATCAATTTTCATGAATTTCCAAGCAAGCGCGTCTTGGCTTCCATCTCGGAAAGAATGAGAAACTTCTTTTATGATGTGCACAATTGACTAGATGATGTGGAGGTTGTACAAGTAGTTTTGAGAATTTCATTTCTGATTTGAGAAATGCACCAAAGCGACTGAGAAAAACTAATAAAATGCATATTTATATTAGTAGCGGTATACATGAGAACCATTAGACGGCGCTATTGGACAGCTTTAAATTGAACAGCAAAAAGTTGAAAGTCTCTCTCATGAGCATGAGGATGATTTCATGTCCTGCTTCGAGCGTCTAAATAAAGCTCTGTGGTCAGTCGGCTGTGCGCAGTACATCCCTGGTCAGAGGGTAAATGTCCATGTAACATCAGTGTAACTGCCCTCATCACCGCCCCTCCCAGCCGAAGCACAGGAACAGCTCAGCCCTCCGTCCTTCTGGGAGGAAAACATGATGAACTGCGAGGACGCACAGCACGTCTTCGTGACACACGCGTGAGAAGTGTTTAGGATGCTGCTGTAACGCCGCACGCATTCAGCGAGCAGCAGCAGCATCCCTCCTCCGGTCCGGATCTGCTGTCATCGCAGCGCGGATGGTGGGAAAGGACCCTCCCAAAGGAAAACAGACGAAAGAAAGATGAAATGTTTCTCCCGGTACCTGCCTTACCTCTTCCGACCTCCGAGCACCCTGCTCTCCTCGAGCTGTCACACGGAAGGTAAGACAGCTGGACACTGATTCTGCTGGGTCACAGCGTGCTGAAGGGATGCTGCGTAATCACAACTTTCTGTCTGGAAGTGCTAGGGATGTTTATCATAAGCAAGGCTTATTTTTACAACTCTATGGGGTAGTATTTGATCAAGAACGAGTGGGAATGTTTTGATTGTTTTATTTATTGAAAATAATATATACACACATATAATTGCACACACACATTCATTTTATGCAACAACTTTAATATTTATTTTATTTATTTTCAGCTCCAGCCTCCATGTTTAAACAGAAAATCCCAGTTTTTCAGTATAGTCTCAGACTTCCAGGTACATTTGGATATACAAAATAATTACAGCTGACGTACAACATAAACATTTTTTACATTTGTTATTTATTTATTTGTACGTTTTTCAGCATAGTCTCAGACTTGGAGTAGATTTGGATATATCAAGATAATTTGAGTGACTGAGATATAAGTGATGTGTGTTTTGTCCTAAGAAGTTGGATGTTAAGACGTAGATTAAAGATGATGTAGATTGGGATATATAATGATCATTGTTGGTTATGAGCTATACATTTTCACATTGCTGGATGTTTGATATAAGATGTATTCTTTCAGAGAGCAGAGGAACACATTTTGAGATAAATACAATTCTTAAGTTCCCAATACCTGAGCAAATGTATGACCTTTTCAGTTATGAATCCATGCTGTTCTTCTTCTTAAGCTGCCTTCTATGTATTTGTGACCGTTTTGTTCGACCATAAAAGCAGATTTTATATTGTCTGGTTATGCAACTCTGTGTCAAACGGGCAAATGTGGTAAAATAGAACATCCTGAGTTCATTTGTATAGAGGAAGCCTTATTATCTGGTCCAAGAATCATCCTTGTGGGCACTTGTGTATGTGTGAATTTAATGTGCCAGTCAGAGTGCCCTACATCATGTTTACAACACTGTCGAATAGCAGAGCTCGTCGACCATAAAAGTCTGATTTACTTTTGCCCTCTGTTGCTTTTTACCGTTAAACAGGAAAATGTGACCCTGCTCGCTCTTAAAAAGATTATTGGCTATTCAAATAATACTGTATTATCTGCATGTTGTTATTGATCTGCACTGTGTATGAATGAAAACAGGCTCTTTAACTTTTTTTTTTTAAGTGTGGAGCTTTAAATAGGGCACACTATCATCTCAAATACGTGATGAAATAAACAAGCCACATTAAAGTGAGTCTTTACAGCAATTGTGCAAGATTTAGCTATCATATGCCTCTGTTTTTTCCAAGCTGACCTTGTTGTCAAAATTTATGACAGTTGATGACTTATCAATCGATAGATTATTAGTCTATGGTCGACTCGGCTAGCTACCATTTGTGGCACCTGCGCGCGAGTCCTGTTTTACTCGTGTCGGGGGGGAATCCTTTAGCTGCGACGTGTCATCCTTTGAACATCTCTCAGTTATAACAGGTAAGCCAGCTGCAAGTCTCCCTCATCAACGAACGGGGTCACGTTGACTTCCCGACCTTAGATGACAAAATAATACGGCTGACACACAGTTTGAAAGAGGCTGTATGCTGACCAGCATCAAAAGCTCAGCTGTAGCCACCAGCTAGCGTGCAGAAAAACTGATGAGTAAATGAGTGAGAGAGCTTGAGGTTGTGTAACAGAGGTCAGTGGCGACGACTCTTTAGGACATGAGCGTGAAACAGGGGTGTTGTTATGGATCTCAAAAATGCTTCATCAGGCTAATGAAGTGCACTTTGGCCCTTCCAAGCAAATAAATGCGAGCCGAACTGAGGACGGTTGGACCGGCGTGGTCTGTCAATGCCCGGGGGTCTGGCTGAGCTTTCAGCGTTCAATATCCGGTTGTTCATTAGTGAAATGACCCGGAGGCCCCGAAGTGAATTTTCTCAGTGATCCATCCAGCGCCACTGCGTGAACTTGTTTTGAGGATGCTTGTTTGTGTTTGTCGGATGAATGGCTAATGTAATATGCAGGGTGTTGGCCTAGAGGCCGGGCAGCAGATCGTTTATTTCAGCATGAAATGGGGATTGAACCAGAACCGCTGTTATAGCACCTACCAGCAAACCCGAGTGTGTGGCGACTGATAAATTGGTTTTTCCGAACCCCCGTTGACTTGAGGAGGAAGCATGCTTAGTCACTGCATGCTTTCCGATGGGTTATTCATGTGTGATTTCTGGACGATCGATAAAGATTGTGACGGATTAACTTTTAAACACTGATGAATTCCATGTATTTTGCTTGTGTCAGGGAAAAACGAGTAGCTGCTTGTCATATACACACATGTTTGTGCACACACACACACTTCAGTGAAGCCTCACTGTTAATGGGAATTATACAACATGAGAGCATGTGCGTGCGTATGTGTGTGGCCTGAGCTATAAAGTAGATATCATGATATGAGAGGAAGAGTTGTGAGAGGTTAAGTGGGGGAGGAGAGACATCAGAATGAAATAGCAGACTGTAGACACATTACACAGAGAGAACAGGTCGATCTTTCAAAGTGCTTGCATAACCTCTTAACTAAACAGATTGTAAGATTATAAGAGAGGCAGAGTGTTTGTAATGTTATTGCTCAGAGGATGCTTTTTCATCACTGAAGAGCTTGAAGTTATGTTTCAACTTAATATCTGGTGTTTTTCCTTAAAATTCCTCAGGATAAGCATGAATGAGATGTTAAGTAAGAGTATAGAGATGGGAAAATAAATTACGATAGCACGAGATATTTTGGTTTTGGAAGAATTTCATGAGTAATGTGTGAATGCATATTGAGACTTTTGGACACTTGGCAAATCTGAGCACATTTGAGACGTGAAACTTTAAAGGAAAAACTAAATTGGTAATGCTTTACAATAAGGTTTTATTTGTTATGGCTTATTAATGTATTAACAATGAGGAATTCATTTGTTACAGTATTTATTAATCTTTGTTAACATAGTTAATAAAAATACAACTGTTCATTTCTAGTTCATGTCAGCTCAGATCCATGAAATAACATATACCACTTGTAATTTTACTAATGTATTAGTAAATGTTGAAGTTAACAATAATAACATGTTGAAATTAAGATTAATAATTTCAAATTGTTTCATTGTTAGATAAATCCAGATAAAAAATAAATACTTTATTAGGACAGGCCATAAAGCATTTAATGGGCATTTTAATAATTGTTAACATTAATTAATGCAAACAAAATTGATGTAAACAAATTAAAACATTTTTTATATTGTAATTTTTCTTTTTAATTTTAGTTTTAGTAATGTTATGTGCTTTGCCATGTTTTTAATATTTCTATTTATTTCTAATTTATTTATTTTAAAGTAATTTTAGTGTTCTTCAATTTAAACGTATTTTATTCCGGTTAGATTCCAAGGCAACATTTTTTATCTAATATTTATATTTTGTTATATTTCAGATTCATTTGAGTTAATGAAATTGGATTTTACTAATCTCATTGGTGACTTTTCTTTTCTATGGGTGTGTGCATGTCCCTGACAGATATAAGAGGTGCCCCAGACAGACCCTGACTCACCCATGGCCTCATGGGAAATGTAGTAAAGTTGAGCTCTGAGTCCCCTGAGAGGACAGGGTGATCTGTCCAACAGCTGGAGCCCTGTCTGCTTCATTCATTCTGGCTAGCTTTTGTTCTTCCAAAAAAATAAAAAATAGTGTTTGGGCACTTTTTAAAAAAAATGCATGAATGCCTTGTTATATTGTTGTTAGGGCTGTCAGTCGATTAACACTTTTAATCTATTGAATTACAGGGTGCTCTAATTAATCGCAAACTAAATTTGGCTGTGAAAAAATAACCTCAAAAGCTATTATTGTGTTAAATGTTTAGGCTACAGCGGCCTAACAAAGTATGGAACATAAAGTTCTTTGAGAAACATCTTAGTATTTTTGTTCATGCAATGAAAGTCACTGATAACCATATAAAAACATCAGCACCTGCATTAAATTTCTCCATATTTTCCTATTTCATCTATTTCATATTATACGAGCCAATCAAATATTATACTTAACAAAAAACACATATGCAAACTTTTTTGGTTCAATAAAATGTTCCATTTAAAAAAATAGATTAAAATGTAAAATTTTTGTACTGTTATTTTATACTGTATGTCAGGCTTTACAGGGTTAAATGATAAAACAATATGGAATTTTTAAAAAGACAAAATGACACTTTTTGATTTCAAAATTTTACGAACCATTTCAATGGGGTTCACTCAAAACCTCACAGAACAGTTGGTTAAAAGTGAACTTGAAAATGACATTTTTGTAAGGTGTGGCCTACATGTCGATCGTTTTGGCCCGACTGTAACCGAAACTCTCATCCCGAACTTTCATATTCTCCGGATCCGTGTTTGTGGCTTCACACCACACTACTTTTGTTTTTATGGTTTATGGGACTCTCCATAGGCGTAATGGTTTTTATACTGTACAAACCGTAATTTCTATTGCCCTACCCCTAAACCTACCCCTCACAGGAAACTTTCTGCATTTTTAGATTTTCAAAAAAACTCAAGCCTTTTGAATTACGGGGACACTGAAAATGTCCTCATAAATCACCTTCTCGTTGTAATACCTATGTCATACCCATGTTATTATACAAATTTGTGTCCTCATAAACCGTCCCTAAACGATAGCCACCCATACACACAGACGTCCACCCACGCATCACTTTGCCTTTTGTCTAAATCCTGCATCAGTTTCCTTTCTAAAGCGGTGGATGCATTAGTCTTCCGTCCACTCTTTCGGCGAGAGAGACGAGAAACCACAGCAGCACAAATCCTGCTTTGTGTTCTCTAGACTGAGGGCAGGTCAGCTGACTCAGATCTGTGAAGAGACTCCAGGAAGAAAGAAAGAGACGGAGTGAGGGAAGTGAGAGAAAGAGAGACTCCCCAATGCATGTTACCTATATTTATGCTCGTTTTTGGGGCTGTAGCTTTGCAGTGTTCTCAGATAAGGAGCTCTATTGTCTTGGCTATATTCTGCACGTCCAGGAAACACTGAGCAGAAGGGAAGTGCAGCTTTAAAAAGAAACCTGCTGGATCAATTACCTTTTTTCCTTCTGGCACATGACTAAGCAAGGAGACACAGACATGGGCCAAATGAATCAGCACTGTATATTTCCTCCTCACATGTTCTGCTATGTTGTGTTGTCGTGCAACTTCACACATGCACATTTTTGCCTACTCTTGCTTTCAAAGGGAAGGCGATGGCATAGACGCCAGCATTTGTGTTAATTATTCATGTAACTACTGTAGGTGAGCGTACATGCAAATTGTGTTATTGCATAATGCTGTGTCTGTTCATGTGCGCATACTTGACTAAGTAGGGCAGGAAGATCCATTAGTATGCTATGCAAATAAACATACTTCCTCACTTCACTCCCTCCCTGCTTAAAATTATTTATACCCAGGATAGTCATACCGGAGTATGCTTTTCTTCACGTTTAATGAAAGTTCTCAGAGAGACGCCAGGCCCGTTGCAGATGATGAATCACGAGCGGCGTGCAGTTTGGAGAGAGCAGCAATACTAAACTCCCACACCATTAGAAGTGACAGACTTTAAGGTCATCTCGCTGTACCACCGATCAAACACAGTAAATCTGTCATACAAGCCCCTTCAAAAAGGGGCAATACTCCTGCAGATTTTTGGTTTACTAAAGTCCACTAATTATACTATAGAGTATAATTAATTATACTCTATAATTCTACGTATATTCCCCACTAGTATAGTCAAGCCTGTATTTATTTGTGGTTTTTCCTTGTTGTTTATATTTTTGTAGTGATTTTCAAATTAAACAGCCTGTTTTTTTGTTTGTAAAAAGCATATATACATTATATAATATATATTAAAAGATTAAATGGGAACCCCTTAAAACGAGTGGTAGTATTAAATATATATTAATATTTTTAAATATTTATACATATTTAAGTCTTTCTGTACCTGCCATAAAACATTTATATGTTTAAAGTTTTTTTTTAGATTGTGCCCACCTCGGCGCATTTATTGATAAAATGCACTAAAACGTAATATTGTAAATCTTCTTACATAATTTTTTTTTTGTTGGATTTGAATAGTTTTATTCCTATTTAATCAGTCCTTTCAACGATTAATCGCGATTAATCGCATCCAAAATAAACAAATTCATTCCCATAATATGTGTGTCCTTTGTATTGATTATGTAGATCTAACTGCCAACACATGCCATATATCTTTAAGAAAAATATTGGTGTTTAATAAATAAATATCTTTAGATATAATAATAAATTAGGATTAATATAAATATCTACGGTAATACTGTAAATATTTTTTACAACCCTGTTTTGGATGCGATTAACACGATTATCATTTTGACAGCACTATATTTAATTGAATAAAACTAATTTAATTTCTGTGATGGCAAAGCTGAATTTCAGCATTATTACTACAGTCTTCATTGTTACATGTCCTCAAAAACCCCCCCCCCCCCCCCATTGAATGGATCGATTTGGTGCTCAAGAAACATTTTTTATGTTTGAAACAGTTGCGCTAACGTTATTTCTTAAACACTTTTTTTAGGAATTCTTTTTGAATAGAGCGTTCAAAGACCAGCATTCATTTGAAACTAGAATGTCTTAACTGTCATTTTGATCAGTGTAGTGGCTCTCTTGCTAATTACAATTATTAATCTTTAAAAAATATTCTTACTGACCCAAATTTGAACTAATATAAAATTTTTTTTTTTATACCAAACAAAACAAAAATAATAATTTACATAAATAATTATATAAATAATTTAAAATCAAAACAGTGTCAAATCAATCATATTTCGTGTTTTTTGCCCCTCGTCACCCTGTGGAGGTTTATCAATTCACTGACTCTATGTTATCTCATACATATAACTGGCTAACATCTTTTACAAAGGGCAGTCATATGTTAATATAAATGTGATGGCATCACAACCATGATTGTTTTTGAATGACCCTATTTTTGAAGCTTAGTTTCCAGATGTTCTGTGTGGCCTATAGGGATGTGCTTTATTAGTATATCAAATGGGTTGCATAAAAAAACGAATTCTGCTTTCCATTAAAAGTCATCAGTGTCTGATCAATCAAAACTAAGGACTACATTTATAGCTCAAGCTTGTTCAAACCAGATGCAGAAGGGTGACATATATCAGCTCATGTTGCACATTTGAGGCAACATACATTAGGAGAGATGATCAGACACCTGCTTTTTCATGTCCAATTAATTTGACTACTTGAAAAATGCGATGCAAAAACCTCCATTGGCTCTTTTTATCTCACACCTTTTATGCTAATGACCTTTGGACTGGAGGGCTCAGAATAGATCTAACAGGGCCATGTTGAGAGACCCTCCTCCTCTCTCTCTATCTGTGTTAGTGCTGTATGAGTCATAGCTGGGCTGCCGGGGCTAACACACACACACCAGCACACAAGAGACGCAAACACAGCCGTGCAGGAACAGATGATTGACAGCCGCATGCAGACAGTCCTCACAGGAGGTTTGCTTTCGCTTTTGGCTTTCTCTTGCTGAACAGAGAAAAAAACCCCACAGTAAATCAACAATTTAAACTGGACATAGCATGGATTTGTAGACATACTGTAATGTTCACAAAGTTCACCCAGAACATTTATAGAAATTAATTTGCAAAAAGGAGTCATTTGGTAATCATCAGAGTGATGTCACAACAATGAGGACCTTATAGCACACAGCCACCCACATCTACACATCAACATCTATCCATTATTAGGCAAATTGGCCCACCCTGATGAACAACAGTATGCAGATAATATTGTGTTTATCATATACACAACCATTCAAATGTTTGTTTGTTTTTTCAGAAAGGATGTATTAAGTTGAAACATGTTTTCTTACTCTGCATATTACTATTTGTCTGGTTTACATAACAGTCTTAAAGAAACCCTAAAAATAGCTTAAATTTAATTAAAAAATGTATGTAATTTAAATTTTCATTTTTTGTATTGAAATGTAAATTTCATGTAATCTATGGTTTGTTTTATTATTATTCAATTTAATGTTTTAATATAATATAGTTGTAAATTATGCAACATTTACTTTTGGTCCACAGCCCTCAGTCAAGTTTGATTTTTGGCCTTTCATATTAAAGTTTGGGAAACCCTGTTTTAACATTTCTATTCATCAAAATTATTTTAATTCTAATAATATTCTACAATATTTCTGTTTCTACAGTACTTTTGTACTGTATTTAAATTCAGCCTTGTTGAGCATAAGAGACTTCTTTCAAAAACATTTTTAAAAAATCATCTTCATCCACAAATTTTTGACCAGTACCATATATTTAATCATAGACTATATCAAATTGGATTGCATAATGTCACATCATATCATGCATTGTATCATATATAGTAGCACATTTCATATCTTATCACAGATTATATCAAATCTTATATCATATTGTAGAACATCATATATCATATCATATAATAAATGAATGGCTAAAATAAGGTTCTTTTATAAGTAACAGCCATTTGCATGACCACACAACTGATGATTTCTAACCCATTTTTCAGCTCATTTCCACTGGGTCAGGCAGTGCCGTTTGTCTGTTAATCGATTTCAGTGCGTGTCAACACAAATATACATGTTTGTCTACTGAGGTCACTTCTTACCTTCAGAGATTACATTTGCTCAGAAAAAGTCAATGTTTGTGTTTTGATAGGGAAATCATTTTTTACATGCGTCTGATAATCCCCCTTTGACTCACCACTTTGCGTGATTTCCCTTCGGCTAGTGGGATTAGGGGCTTGAGGATTGTCCTCACATGATTGAATGGAATCTCTGGGATCAGGAAGAAATGCACATCTGGGTCATGCACTTCCAGGTCAAAGAGCCTAAATCGTTTACACACATGTACAGAGATAAACAGAGACGTGATTAATCGAGGCAATGTTAGTCTTAGGCTTCTATGATATTCATCTCTGCAAACATTGCTTTGTCTCCTTCAGGGTGCTTGTCAAGTTAATATTTTGGTGCGGTTATGTTGTACAGAAGCAGAAATAGGGTAAAATGCAAAAGAAAAAAGGCAAAGGAAGCCGGGTAGAGCTTTAAAAAGAGGACTACGCTGGGACTTTTTATAAAGAAAAAGGAAAAAGGGTATCAAAGTAAAAAAAAAAAGAATACATTTCTGCTCATAAATCTGTACACATTTGGGATTTCTTTTCTGAGTTCTCCAAAATACTTTTTTTAAATGATTTTTCAAAATTATTAAAACTAAAAAATTTGCATGAGTAATATTTTATTAGCCAGTGCAGTCACATTAAAAAATGTCATCAAGACTTGCAAAGACACATTTATCATATGTGCACTTACTTCCTACACAATTACACAATTTTACTTCCATAAGTGATGTATTTCATAATGCAGAACGAGAATTGATTTGATCAGAAATTGATTGAAGCGAGAAAAATGGGTGTTACATACCAGAATGAATCCAGAACTGAATGCAAGTTTGCAGAGGATGAAAATGTTGTCCCAGGAATCAGGCCATGTTTATTTGAGCCTCCACCTGCTGGGAACAGAGCTAGAGACCCAGACATAGAAGTTTAAAGTCAAGTTTACTCTCTAGAGCATCCCCAAATAATAACACTTCATTTTCTAATCGATCCTTATTTTTGCTGTAATTTTCATTACAGTAACCAGCATTGCATTACTGTTAATTCATATTATTACTTGGCTCTCTTGAATGCTTGATTCTGATTGGTCAGTCACAGCATTCAGTGATCAGATACTTGCAGAGATGGGTAGTAACTGATTACATGTAATCTGGGTTACATAATCATATTCCAAAAATTAGGTTCATGTAATTAGATTAAATTACACATATTATTCACACAATAGCAATAAATTCTTCATAATTTACTGATTCTCCCAAATTCCTCTTTTTCATTTTTAAATGTTCCTTTCTTAAATAGCCTACGGTTTACATACATTCAGAAAGTCTTCCAGTTTTGTGGAAACTCACACAAAGACCAGTAATAAGTCAGGTAAATAACACAGCATTTGACCACTGGATTGCATCAACTTCTGATGAACACATTCATTTTTAATTGAACTAGCACTTTAACCATGTATTACTATGTCTTTGGAAGGCTTTTGTCTTTCAAACACATTAAAATGCACAATTTTTTTTTAAGATTTTTATGATTTAATTAATTATTAGCTTTTCATTAAACTCATGAACCCCAGTTTGTGAAACCTTGACATAATGTTTAATGCATTTTATGATGTTGATATAAAAAATGGAATATATTTTCGTACTCTTCGTATTTTTATATCAATATGGTAAGATTATCCTATTTAAATCAATGTGATAAACGAGTTATAGGTCAAAAGTAATTAAAAAGTAGTCTGATTATATTACCTAAAATGTGTCATGTAATGGATTACTTTACAAACTACAATTTTTGTCATGTAATTTGGAATCACTAATGGACTACAATTTGTACACAGCGCTATACCTGAAAAAACCTCAAAAACATCACAATAATCCAGCATTATTATGGGTTATGGACTCTTATTTTGTCCAGAAGCGGCGGTTTTAAGTTAAAATGCCTTGATGAATTAGTTTCTTACAAACATGCAGCTTTTTGCTTCACAAGACTTTAACTGATGGACTGGAGTTGTTGATTATTGTGATGTTTGTATCAGCTGTTTTGACTAGTTCTGACGGCATCCATTCACTGCAGAGAATCCATTTGGTGATTTAATACCAAATTATTCCAAATCTGGGTGAACTAACCAGTGTTCAATGTAATAGACGCGTTTCTCTCTGAAGTAGCACAGGTTGTCATAGAGACACAGTGATCCTGCTGGTACTGATCAAAGCAGAACGAAATGCCATTGCCCCATTAGTGCTTATTTACACAGCTAATGAGCACTTTTCCTCTTTTAACCTCAATAACACACCATATCTGCTCCAGTCTGGGTTTTTGTTCTCAGATTAATACACCCGATATACCTCTTCAACAGCACGAGAGTTATGGACCACTTCTAGTGTCATGAACTCTGTGAGAGGGCTCTAATTTTAAGGTAATTACCTCTCACATTTGGTTTTGGTTCAGGCAGGTAATTGGACTGAGGTATCTGAGCTCGAGTCCTGCTGTTCTGGTTTATTTTTAAAAAAGTCATTTTAGATAAAGAGTTCTCTCTTTCAGCTCTCCATCAAAGGTTGAACATCAAAACTCTCAAGGTTGGAGGAGGTTGGTTTTGAAATATGTGTAGTTCTCTCTTATATAGCTGATGTATGGAAAAGAGTTATTCAAACAGCAAATGGTATAAAGGAAATGTATGTTTCTTCATTCAAAAACTTTCAAGCATATACACAAGAGGAACTAAACAACTCTGTGTAAGGAACAGAAGTCCAGAATCAATACATGCAGCTTTTTAAAGAACTTCATAACTACCTGATTTGTTCCCTTAAAGGAGTCACTTAAGTTCAGTACATAACACTTACAGAGCTCAACACTATCCTCCACAGTCCAAAAAGATCATCTATTGAAAATAAGCTGCAAAAACGCCTTGCCAATACACAGCTGAATTCATTAACACATGACGCCTGTATTTTACATGTCACTAATTACTGCTCACTAATGCACGTTTAAAACATGGTGGAGCAGAAGAAGCCATATTATTGCAGATTTACGTTTATAGCTTTAGGTCAGGGGTAGGCAAGTTCGGTCCTAGCAGAGTTCAGCGCCAACCCTGAAAACAAAACTCACCTGCCTATAGCCTTAGTAATCCTGAAGACATTGATTAGCTTGTTCAGGTGTGTTTGATTAGGGTTGGAGCTGAACTCTGCAGGACTGCGGCTCTCTAGGACCGAACTTGCCTACCCCTGCTTTAGGTGAAGCTCTGATCAAATGAAGGTGGTTCAAGAACCAGCAACAGTTAACAAACGTGTATGGATGGATTTGCTAGTGGAAAGTCTTTTGGGCATATTTTTGTGGAAAGGAAACATAAAATAAAAGGGGAAATGTTTATATAGATGGGAATCTACCATCTATACCAAAACTAAACCTTAATACCATCTGTGTTGAACTTGCACACTGTTCCTCCACATGCCAACTGGCTTTTATCAGCAAAACAAAAGGGATTCATTGTCATCTCTGACGTTTCTGGGTATCTCTGGTACAGACAGTTTTTGATGTAGCTCTGATGCTGTTTAGTGTGGAACAGTTGGAGCCTCAGGACTGCAAACAGTCCTACAGCAGAGCATTGATCTGGCTCTGTTTCCTCTCAAAAGCTCACGCTCCAGGCACTCATGGGTAGACTGGGGACACAGTCTTGTTATTTTGTATTATATGACATAAAATGACTGAACTGTAGTTCAGCATGCTATAGTGTTCATGTATATGTGAGAGTTTGTGTCTCAAAGAAAGAAAGATTGTTGGTTTGTTTGGGCTTGGGTTTTTCTAGACTGTGAAACACAACATTTGCACAAGTGTGAATGAGGTTAAAACCGTCAGTGGCCATGTGAGGGGTATGGGCTCTTTAACATCTTAATTGGACAGACTCCATGAAAATCAAATAGAGGCTTTCTCCTGAGAACAATATCTCTCACATGTGTCCGCTTTAGTTTTGAAAGAGATCTCAACAGTGTCTTATGTGCTTGGAATTGCCAAAATACAAAAAATGTTCATCGAAATAACTATTAACTATGATATCCATGTTAATTTAATAGCTCTGTACTCTGTCAGGAACTGTCTAATCTGTATCTATTTTTATTTCTTATTAAAAAAAATTATGAGGAATGATTGAGAAATCAATTAAGTGTCTTGAGCTGTAAAATAAAATTATCCTCTGGCTTTTTATATGTTTGTGTCTTAGCACAAATATGGCACAGTAAATGTGTTTTGTTGACTTGTAGACTGGTGATTTGACTTTGAGAGAGTACCAGCAGGTCATGGAGATGGAGTAAATAGACCAGTACTCTTTGAACTCTATTTCTGTGTGCTATTAAAATGAAGTGACTGTGGAGTGGACTGTAGTCTAGTTTTGTGTTATAGCACTCTCTGCTGCTCAGTCTGGAGAATTACTTTATTTCCAGGACAAGAGAAGGGAGATGCTCCACTAGAAAAGGTACTATGTTTTTTGTTTGTTTGTTGTTTTGCAGATGGTAATACAATGGTTTTTTTAAATTGGTACCATGGCAATGCCATTGTTTTCTATATGCACAAGGTTAGTACTATAGTATTATTTGAAGTGCCTTGCCTTACTATTTAAATACCATACCATGTAACATGAATATATATATAAAAAAAAAATCAGTACCATGGTAATACAATCCACTGCCAACACTGTACCCTGGTGTCTCCGCAGTATTGTTGTGTGGAGATCAAACCAGCAGATGGTGCTGTGACATTATATCATCAACAAGGATGCATTATCTGACGGGGAAAAAAATCACAAATTAGCAAATAAAATGTCATTACATTTTGCTAAAGCATGGAAAAATCTCAAATATGAAATTTTTCATATTTTGCCTCTCCCTACATCTTTCTATGTAATTGCATTTTTTTATTTTCTTGAGTCTTCTTGACACACCTGACCATTTTATTAATCTTGTCCCATGAACCAAATCAGTCCGCTTGCTTAAAAAATAATAGTACAGAGTAATAATTCACAACTGTTCGCGACAGGGCGAGTTACACACTTAAGTTTACTAACCATGGGTTTATTGAAATGTGTATATGGTGAAAATAAAGATCATGCAATGGGAATTTATTTAAATGCAAAATATGGTTTGAAATAGGCTTAAATCTCTCTCCCACTCAGGTCTGTCTCTGTATAAATGACAGGATTGTGTCTCTGACTGCCACATGGTCATCACCATATGTTACCGGCCCATCCTATCAGCCAGACTCGCTGTAGCGTGCAAAGCCTGCTTTCCCTGGAGCACCTGTATCCTCCTCATGCTCTACTGTCACAAGCAGCTCAATGTCTCTCACAACTGATAAATTACACACAGTCTGTGTGTGATCAAAACCATGCAGCATACACTGAGCAGATTACTGGGTCACTGTATTGATGTGACCTTCACAGTAATCTATAAAAGCTTGGTTGAATTACTTCAAATGTGAAAAAAGAATACAAAGGATTATATTATTTTCTTTTTTTGTTGTTGATCACACACAACGCACGACACTCTATTAAAATTCTATATATTAAATAATTTAAGCATGTGACAACCTACCCCAACGTAATATGGTTAATTTAGGTTAAAATCACTGTAATTTATATAATATTATATGCAATTTGCAATTAAACCCTATTGGCGGAGTATGTTTTAACAAAATGAAAGTATGTACAACTACCCCAATTATATATAAAAAATATATAATACAATATTTGTTTACTTTTTCATATTCTATTTTAATATTAAATATTTTATATATTTTTTTTCTGTTTTTCAATGTTGCAATTAAATATTACTAGCCATTTATGTTTTAAACAAAAATATTTTTATTATTTACACACACACACACACACATATATATATATATATATATATATCTATATAATATATATACACACACACAATTTTTAATTTAGATATATAGGCTTTGAGCATGTGACAACTTACCAAACCTGACAATGTTTGCAAATAAAACAATATTACTCTATATGTACTAATTTTCAATTTTTCTGTTTAATTCAATGTTACATGCTGTTTCTTTCTAATTATTTGTAAAATTTACTAGCAGTAAAAACCACACCATATTTTTAGTATGCCACTATTATACACACACACACACACAACCACCCCAACTCCTTTTATAGTTGATTCTTGTACATCACCATTTTTTTCAGCATTCTATAAATATCGACTTTTTGTGAACCACAAGCCCACTGAGTTCCATTTCTCATGTGATTCCCTTCAGTCAGTGTTCTCCACTTATAATAGTTGTCCTGTCATCACGCTATCAGATGCTAACCCTAGATCTGTGCCAGAGCGCAGGGACAGTAAGTAAGCCCACAGCCCTAAAGCGCCCCTGGGCACAGAAGCATGAAAGGGGGGAAGGGGGAATACTTGTGAGTGAGAGATTTGAAGACAGAGAGAGAGAGAGGACAGAGTGATTGAAGAAGACAGGCAGAGAAAGAGTGGGAAAACAGAGCGGGTGGCCCGTGTCGGTCTCTCCGTGGACAGCCTGGCATCCCCGCGGGGGAAGACTGCTGCAGCCTGCCTGTGATCAGTCCTGGCAGCTGCTCGGCCAAATGGGATTGTCCTGCAGATTAAGGGTCTGTGTTGGGGCAAAGAAGAGGGGAGGGGTCCAGAAGGGAGGGGAGGGGAGGGGCTCCGGGCCAGGCAGGGCTGTGTAAAAACCCGCCGGTAACTCTAGTGGGGCTTGTTAGGGCTCTGGCAGAGCAGGCTTGTTGAGACAGACTTGAGAGATCTAAACCCCTGTCCTCTCCCAGTCTCTATTAAAATATTCATCATTGGAGTAGAGATATACCAGTCATGCCACACAGAAAACCCTGGAGACTGACTGCCAACATGAAGAGCTATGCTTTTTATACCATAATTGGCTGACGAAAAATGTATTGGTTGGTATAGAGCAGAGAAACGCCGGGTGATGGTGCAGCCATTGTAGATAATTACTACAGGCCACAATTAAATGATTACACATAATTACTATAATGGTGTAAATTTGGACATCATTCAGACATGTTCTGACCTATAAACCTAGTTTAATCTCTTATCTCAGCTCAAGGCAATGTTTTGCTATTATTTTTTATTTCTCTTTTTTTCCAGCGGCACATATTTGCAATGGTCACTGTGGACCAATTACAAGTCTATAGATGACAATATAAGAGACAGCAGTTTCCAGGTCTGCACAAGGATGCTTGTATCTCCCTGTAGCTTTGAAACACAGATTCAATATATGTGCATGGAAATAGTCTAGACCAGGGATCCTCAAATCTGGCCCACGAGATCCACTTTCCTGCAGAGTTTAGCTCTACCCTAATTAAACACACCTGAGTTTGCTAATCAATGCCTTCAGGATCATTAGAAAAATCACAGGTAGCTGAGTTTGATCAGGGTTGGAGCTAAACTTTGCAGCACATTGGACCTCCAGGGCAAGATTTGAGGAACCCTGGTCTAGACTAATCCTTAATGTGATTAGCAAAATCATATTAAAATACTATTACCCTACATATACTGTAGTAAATCAGTTCTTCACCTAAAACAGGTCATTTCAGCGCGTATTCTTGTTTGGGCGATTAACCTTCATGTTAGGCATGCTTGAACTGCATTAGAGCAGCTATGGTTGAAATTATGACGTTTAGATTTTAATGATCCAATTATACGAGACTCTGTTGTTCTGCCTAGCAATTGTTTTTGTTCCATACCGTTTCCTAGAACCGGTATGATATAAAGGATTGAACAGCTATGCTTTTCTTCCTTCCAATCGCAACAACTGGGAATGGCTGTGAAATGCTGTGTTTTCTGTATTCATATACTGGGATTTACAGCAATGCATTCCCTTTGAAATGAGTGTGCTTGGGTTACTGGGGCACAAACACACAATATTTGCACATGTCTTTTAAGATCAGCACACACTCTTGTTTGTGATTGCTCTCTCTTCCTCCTCTTTTACTTCTTCTTGTTCTTCCATGTATATTCCATATATCTATATATATAATGACATTAAATATAAATATTAAGCAACAGACATATTTTTAACATTGATAATAATAAGATATGTTTCTTGAGCAGCAAATCTGTAATTGGAATGATTTATGAAGGATCCTATGACACGAAAGACTGCATCCAAGAACTGCCATGTTTGAATGAATCAGTTGAGTAAATGAGTCACTGATTCACTCACTTGTCACCACCTTATGGAAAGAGAAAAAAATCACTGAACAATCTTTCTCTTTTATCTATTTAATAAAAATGTGCATTTACGTAAATATTGTTGAGTAGTTACTGACCTGCCTGTCTTGTAAATGCTCTACCCAGCATGCAAGTCTTTGTGTCAGTGTATTACACGCAATGATGGAGTGAGGTACTCGATCTATTAATTGGAATGACTTCACATGTAAACTGGCCTGACAAAGGCACTTACCTCTGGGCTGGGTTTAAAACATTCAGACCGAACTATGCATCATTCTGGTTGTCTCTCCCAACCCCCCTCTTTTTCTCTCGCTCTGTCTCCTTCACTCTCTTTTCATTCACTTCCCATGATGATCTTATTTTCTTTGTTTATAACATTTGTCACCTCTGCTTATGTTGATAAATGTTACAGCTGGTTTATACTTACTGTATTATGCTCATAAATACAGGGAGCACATATTAGATATAAAGGTCTTGTTGAGTCAGTTACTATTATATGGATCTCAGTCAGTATTGGTTAGTCCTACAAGCACCTTTAACAGATGGATCCATTAAAGGGATAGTTCACCCAAAAATAAAAATTCAGTCATTAATTACTCACCCTCGTGTCGTTCCAAACCCGTCAGTCCTTCGTTCATCTTCCGAACATAAATTAAGATATTTCTGATGAAATCCGAGAGCTTTCTGACCCTGCATAGACAACAACACAACTGACACGTTTAAGGCCCAGAAAGATAGTAAGGACATCGTTAAAATAGTCCATGGTTCAACCTTAATTTTATGAATGTACGAGAATACTTCTTTTTTTTTTTTTGCGCAAAAAAAACAAAAATAACAACTATATTCAACAATTTTTTCTCTTCTGTGTCAGTCTTCGACGCTCGTTCACAAGAGTATCACAACACATGTGTGGTACTGTCGTGAATGTGCATCGAAGACTTTTTGAATAAAGTTGTTATTTTTGTTTTCTTTGCGCACAAAATGAATTCTCGTAGATTCATAAAATTAAGGTTGAACCACTGATCTCACATGGACTATTTTATCAATGTCCTTACTATCTTTCTGACACTACTGTTATCTGTAGAGCTGCTTCTAGCTGAATTGGACTTGTTTCATAATGAACTCTACACAATTATTGAACTGAACTGAATCAACACTGAACTGACTTGAGCTGAATAATGATATTATGGTGTTTTTAGAGCTGCTTTATAGCTCTTTTGCATCATTGATTCTGCTACTTTCCTGTTTAATATGGTGAAGTCACTTCAAAACCATCTGTATTGTATAAAGTTGTATAAAAATAAATGTGACTTGACTTCTGTTTTTGTTTTGTTTTTTACCAAAAAAAGCCATTTGATTTAGTCCTACTCATTGATTTTGATACACTAATCAGAGCCCACAAATAATCTTGAATAATTTCTGCAGGATGCACGATTGAGGATTAAGGATCAATAGCGATGTATTGATTAACCATTGTGAAATTACTATGACTGTTCTCTGTTACGAATTCAGTGATTGGTCTGTAGCGCTGCAGGCATTCAAGGACCCGCATCCTCAGGCCAACACAATTACTGCACATCAGTGTGAGCAATTGGCCATGAAGTTATCACAGCATTGTAATTATCTTCATGTTTTGTGTTGTAGCCTTGATGCACACCATTGCATGGGCTAAGCTGCAAGAGAAAGCCCCAGGCCTTAAGTGCTTTAAATAGCTGTTCATACATCTCTGCGAGACCAAAGGTTTTCCACAGGCACAGAAAGTTCATTTCTGAGAGAACATTTATTGATCTTATCATATCTGATACTACTGTTTTTACTGTAACATGCGATTCAGGAAGCAAAGACCAAAACTGACATAATTGCCATTTGTAACTTGAATGTGCAAGGCTTCCGATGTCTTCCGCATCCAGTTATTTTACCTGTACAAAAACTAAATGTTATGCCGCTGTCACGTGTATGTTCCTGTTTGCCCTTATTTGGTTCTTCCTGTGTCCTGTCATTATTGGTTATTATTTGAATCCAGGTGTTCCCCGTTTAGTTCGTATTGTTCCTAGGTGTGTCCCATTAGTTTCTGAGCTTTTAAACCCTGTGTTTCTGAGTGTGTTCTGTCGGCTGTTAAATGTCATTCTGTCTGCTTAATGTCTCCAGTGTTCCCTGTATTCCGAGCGTTACCCTCATTAAACCTTTTTGATTTGTATTACTCCTCGTCTCCTCGCTCCTTCGTTCCTTCCTCCCCGAGTGACCGTGACAGCCGCATGATATTGCAAACTTGTTTTTCTTATTAAATTATTTTAATGTATTGTCATAATTACAAACATACTGATACGTAGAACAAACAGTTCTAGTTCTACCATAGCAACTTATGGTACACTTTTCCATACAATAACAGTTAGTAGCCACATGAACTGAAATATCCATTAAAATTAAATATAAACACCTTTTTTAGCTTGTTTTTCATTTTAGTTGATGTACTAAAATAACTAAACTGAAATAAAAAATCAATACAAACTCTCTCTTTTATATATCTCTTATATATTAGTTAACAACTCTTACAAAAACAACATAACTGCAACTACATTTAAGATTTTTCAATTAAAACAGAAAAACTGATTCAAAATGTAAATATAAACTATAACAATATCTCGATACTAAAACAACACTGATATATACTACATTTATTTTGTATTTTGTCCTTTTTAGAGCTTAACAGACATGGTCACTATGCCTTTGTATAGTAAACAGCTTTATGAAGAAGTTTAAAAATTCGCCACATAAAAAACAGCATTCAGGTTTGCAACAAGTAAATAATTAAATAACACAATCATTTTTAGCAGCACTGTTTCTTTAAGTCAGTGCTATACAGAGGAATGGAAAGTCAGAACGGCAAGACTTTAATTAAAGCACCACCATTGATCCTCTGATGCTGTTGGCAATGTGAAGCTCTCACTCTAATTATACTGTAAAACAATCTGTCCCACTCGACTGTCTCCCTCTTTTTTATTAATGCATCTCCGCATCTCTGTCTTTCCTTTCCCTCCATATCTCTCACCCCCTCGCTCCCTCTGACTGACAGATAGCTGCTCTCCCTGTTGATCTTTAAAAGATGCCAACTGGAATTTGTCATCGTCCTGGTCCTCCCTCTCCCCTGACAGAAAATCATTGATTTTTGTCGCCCTGTTGGAATAATGATAAGGATTGTTGTCAGGGGAGAGGAATGGCATGCAGGTTTTGGGCTTAGATGCTTCAGATATGTTCAGTGAGGTGGAAAGGTTTGAAAATCACATGAAAACAGGTGCAATGCAATATGCCTGATTACAGCTCGTCCAGACATGCTGCACGCATGCATTCTAATGGAAACTAATGGGTCATTAAGTGGAAAATGGCATGTGATGATGGACTATATTTATGAAATTGTCTGAAAGGACCAATATACCTATTTTATCTGCAATTTGGCTTTAGGAATTAAATGCCTGATGCATTTAGGATCCTTGGCACATTTATTATGCCTAATACCATCTACCATCAGGTAGATTACAGTGGAAAATATGCTTGAAGACAGAATGAGAGTAGCAGGGGAAAGTCCCTGCAGAGTTTCATATTAAAAATCAGCATGTAAATCAAATCTATCCAAAACGAACGAGCCAGCGGCTAGACTCGAATCGAATTAATCATCGTCTGGTCTGCACACTTAAGGAGTATGAGACCCTAAAGGGATCTGACTAGAATCCAGTGTGACAGATTTGCGAATCCTCTGTGCACGTATCACTTATCCAAATCAAGAGGCTTGTTTTCACATTTCAAAACGAACTAGATTTGCATTTCTTCAAGGAAATATCAGTGACTGAAGAATAATGTTAAAAGTAACTGTTGAAAGCAAGGGAGAGAGCGAGAATAATAGTAAAATGCATAGTAAATGTATAGCCTATGCTGTCCATATCTATGGATTTCTATTTTATTTAACATCAAAATTTTAACTTTAAAATTATTCCTTGTAGTTTCTCGATTAAATGAGGCATTAAACTTGTGCATGCATAATACCTGTAAAAGAATCAGCGAAACGCTGTTTAAAACAGTTTTAGATGGAATATAGCTTGCCACGTCACATAATTTCAAGATTCCAAGACTCTCAAGTGGTCGATTCGACGTTTGAGGAAATTTCTGTTGTTTAAGAAAAATGTTGTAGTCATTTTAAAGAGAGACAGAAACGGCTCCGGTTCATCTCGTTTTCGCAGATAGCAGCCTAGTCAGCTAACAGTAATTTGTCCTATAGACGTTTTAAACAAAACTATGCGTAATTTATATATTTAAGTTGTTAAAAAACGTTTTTGTGAAATATTTTACACGTAAATCTATAATAAAATGATAAATATTGACACGACTTACGTTTGTCAATGTACTGCCCAGTCTGCCCATGCGCAATGTACTTATGCGCATGCGCCGTCTGTTCACGCGCGTCAGTCAAGACATCTTGCAGTTGTTAATGAAATGTTGTTTGTAAAACCTGTTAAAGCGTATATATTTTGTGCAAAATAATATATATTAAAATCCCCCAAGCTTGTTTTGATTTTTCCTCACTCGCCCCCAAAATTAGCGCTCTTCAATCAACTACTTCTAGGTTCGATCTGAATTAACTGAATAAAACACACAAGGGAAACTTAATTCATGGTGCATTTCCGTTTCAGTGGCTGTAAAAAAATGCAACCACATTTGACATGACATTTGCGTAAAATTGCAGTTATCGTGTTTAAGTCATTTGTTCGCTGTCATTCGTATTGGCACTCGCTGTGATTTCAGCACTGGACAGCGCCTGTGTGAATGGGCAGAACCTATGAAAGTACATAACAGACTGTGTGTCCTCAGCAGAGAGAGAGAGAGAGAGAGAGAGAGAGACGTGGCGTGGACGGATCGAGCGCTTGACGCATAACCCCGCCTCCTCGGCTCAGAAGGTGGAAATCCTGCCCTAGTTTACCACATTCAGCGCACTTCGTTTACCAGGGTACTAGGGTTCCTTACACCTCTGCACATTCGTTCTCCAT
Organism: Sinocyclocheilus anophthalmus; assembly: GCA_018155175.1. Taxonomy (NCBI): domain Eukaryota; kingdom Metazoa; phylum Chordata; class Actinopteri; order Cypriniformes; family Cyprinidae; genus Sinocyclocheilus; species Sinocyclocheilus anophthalmus. The sequence continues at coordinate 952,542 of JADLZN010009975.1, forward strand.
TCAGCCTTTCAAGACAGGAGATCTTCTAAACGGATTCGCTAGCGCACCTGTTTAAGATGTGCTTCTCAAGTATGCATTGCTGAAGGATTTTTCTTGCCAGTCGAGCTCCAGCTGTATCACCCCGGGCATCAGATCATCCGTCACGTTCATGAGAGAGGCGACAGACACCGCGATGGATCCGCAAACCGCCTGCTGATGTTCAGGGTCCACGATGGATTCCTGCGTGTCTAGTTCAACAAACAGATATAACGGAATCATAAATGGAGGAGGAGAGTGACAGCCGCAAAATTAACAACAGCTTCCTTCGGGACCACAACTATGCAACCGAAGGTATTTGGAAAATCGAATTGAATTCGATTCTCACTTATATTAACGACGGTGAGGGCGGGGGCTGCTCTTCAGGACCCCCTCCTGTTTGTGAATGTGCATTGGGGGTTAGTGCTTGTTGGTGCATTGATGAATCTCAGACTTGGTGATCAGAAGTCACACATTCATGCAGTGTGCATTGGGTCACTGGCATTATGTGAGGTGCATTGTGCTTTAGATCACATGCTTTTGCAAGACACCTTGATAAAAGATGATTGTCATGTTTTTATAGGCTTAGGACTATATATAGATCTTGCATTAGCCTGAGCTCAGGTTTTAGGTGTTACTATGGGGCAGTGGTCATTGAGGTATGACGTGTACAATGAGTCCCCCCCAAAAGAATTTTTAAAAAAAAAAAAAATGATTTTTTGAGTGATAATTCAAAGGAAATTCAAAACACTACAGCTCAGCATTAAAATAATAATAAAAAAACATTTTATATAAGATAAATAATCCTAAATAATATGACTAAACATTCCATACACTAGAAAATATGATCAATAAGTCATGATAACATTGTTTTTCCATTACTTTAACTCATCAAAATAATAACCAATAATAAAATAATAACCCCCAAAAGTATTTTCAACCAATTTCATTTTTTTCAGTTGTCATATTCACCCAGTTTTTAACTCATTTACATAATTTGTTGAAATTACTTGTACATCCAATTTGATTATACTTTCATTTCAATACTTTAAATTTAATTTGATTATATTTAAGACAGTCGCTGTACTGAAGGTTTAAAGCTGAAGTAGGGGATTTGTTTTTAACAATGTATAACCAGGTTTACATTTGATGTTGCTTTTAAGCAATAAATACCTACTGTATTTCTATTCTATCTTTGGGCGCATGTTAGCTTCTGTCAGTTCCCAGTTTTTGAAGAAGGTCATCATCAATTATTGTTAGGTTCTCAACTAATAATGCAAACCTGTACTATATTAGCAATGATACAGGGAGGTTATGGTCTGAAAAGTGAGGGTGTGTCTGAGAAGAGCATTATAATATATAATGTAATCTACAGTAACACTGTAAAATCAATGAAAGCAGCAACAGAGGGAGTTCAGCTAACCGACACTTAAAGAAGGAGGCTTTCACAGCGCACTGGAAGTTACGCACACTCAGAAGTTTCCATAAAGGTGTTTGTACATGCAATGACTCCAATTTCCAACCACATTTAAAAATGCAGGTGCAGTTACCCATGATAAAGCCTGGCGCATTTTATGCAAATACACTCCAGCGCAGGTTTCAGGTGAACAATCTCCTGGCATGTTTGGAGTCTAGATCAGTGGAAAAGCAAGCTCTGGTTGTGGCAGCGGTGGGCATCTTTCTGGGCGGTAATTAATGGCTGTGGGAGGTTTTGCAAAACAGATCTAATGAGCAGAATCAGCTTGGATCTATCTGTAGCCGTTGGACTCAAATGCCTCCTTGGTTTATGACCTGTTTTAATTCCCCACCCCGGCTTCTCTGTAAATCACACAGTCCGCCGTGAAGGCATTTTTTTTGGGGGCGCACCCCACACACACACACACACACACACACACACACACCACACACACACAATAAGCCGCAGAGCATCTTTCACTGGCAAATTTGGCCCTCGATGCCTCTCAGCTAAGCATATTTATGATGCACATATAGTGTGGAGACTGCATTCTGCTTGCATTCAGTTTGATACCTGCAATCATAAGCAGTTTAGGTTAATCATAAGCAATTTGCCATTTGTCTCACACAATATGAATTAGGTTTTAAAATGCTGTCTCAAAGCATGCATTGCAGACATTACCATAAAGATCTGTTCTCTTTGCAGTATAGTGACATGTGGCTTCAGTGTTTTCAGTGCTGTTCTCAGATGTGTTGCTGCTTGTTTGAGGAAAGAGCTATTTGATGAATTTAATATCTGTTCCAATTACGCAAACTCACAGTTGTCGCATTAGACGTGCATAACTATGGGTACAAGCCAGGATATAACTAAATATTCAATAGTGGGAGGGGCTAAAGGTTCTTGCCATTGGAAAACTCATCTAGATCAAGCATTATTCTGAGTAAATGAAAGGATGCTTTCACTGTAATGACTGCATTCATATGCACATGAATATTAATTAGAATTTGATCACATTCCAATTTTGTGAGTGTCATTTAAACACCTATTCATTTAAATGTGATTCTGTAAGATTTTAGATTCAGACAGAAAAGTCAAGCATATTTTGGACTCATATCATTGCATACTTCTTGCAAATTGTTCTTGTGCTTTTCTATAAAGAACATAAATGAGAAGTTAGCTGGTCAAGTTACTGGCCACAATTACAAAAACGCATGAGCGAACAGTATTTTCAGAAAAGAATGTGCATATGCTTATTACATATATACATATACAGAAATTGAAGTGTAAAATCAGTGCATGTAATGGCTGTTGTGATTTTTACACTGCTGGGTTCATGTATTCCTCCTTTTATCACTGCACAGCCCTTGCTATCATCTTTATTTCTGTCCTTCTTTAAAACAGCATTCGTTCAAAATATATTTGCCACACAGACAGCCTATGGTTTTAAAATGCCAAAATGATGCACAAATTTAAGTGTTACAGTCTAGGTTGCTCTAGTCTAGACTGAATGGATGTATGTCTTTCACCCCGCCCCCTCACCGCATACCCATACTGCCTTGCTCACATGATGCAGTAGATGATGGTGGTATTTCCCCACTGCAGACATCCTCAGAGGTGTAATTGAGGTCCAGGGTTACTCTCGCTCTGTGTTTCTCTCCCGCAGGCTGTGGAGGCTGATAGACAGAGTTTAATAACACAGCACTATAACTCTTGTGTGCTTCGTCTATAGACACACATAGAAAATAGGAGTTTAGAGTGGTTGGGATTCTCCATTGGGAGCACTTACACCAGAGACTAATGTGTGTTGATTCATGTTCCAGGCATGGTTGGATTTTGATTATCGAGTGCACTCTTTTCTGAAACAACCAATGCTATCTGCCCTATGACCCAACAACGTGACCTACCAAAGGACCTCTTCTTTTTCCCAATTTGTCTAATTTACTAAAGTGCCATGGCCGTAGTAATTGGATTTCGCAGGGGTAACTTTGTAGTCCCAGTAGTGGTTTGTTGGGTCCCAAACCTAATAAAGCCCTGACAGATAGGTGATAGAGGGGCGTTTCAAAAACACCCAATATTGGCATCCCTTTTCTTAAGCTAAAGAGAAATATCAAATTATGCCATGAGGGTTCATAAAGACCTTTTAGGTATGGAGTTAATATTTCAGGAATGCAATAAAAACGCTGTTGAATCATGCATAGCTGACCTGGATATTAGTTTTTTAATAGCTTCTTGTATATTACTTCCAATCAAATTATATCCATGGGAGTCGTGTTCGCTCACACTTGAGGAACATTCATGCAATTCTCCCGCATTTCATTTGCACAGGGAATCCCGGCATTTCACGCCTTTCCTGTGCTGAAACACAAGTTATGCGGTGATAGACGTCTTCTCTTGTAGAATGAAACTCAGTGAAATAAATGAAATTTAGTTTCATTAGCATAACACAGATGCTTTCGGGTTGACAGCACTAATAGCTGGAGGATGGATGCGACCATGCTGAGACAGAGAAAGAGATTCGGTTTTTGTCTTCATTTGTGTAGCATTGGGTGTAATTGACCAGAACGCTCCCCCTACATGCTTACACATCAGTCCATTCCACCACCCACGCAACACAACACACTAATGAATGAGAAAACGCCCTGAAACACTGACAAGATCATCAATCGCTGCAAGCTCGGAAAGTAGCTGAGCTCTAAAACTCACAGGGAGAGAGAAAGATAAAATATTGCCTGGCAGAGAAAAAGCTTTGCGGTACTCCAATCTGCACTGCAGGGCTCGAAGCCAGCAGAACTTAGCCTGGATACACAGTAATGGCCTCACGGTATTGCGCAGGCAGCTGGCCCGGGCTCAGTTACATTACTGCTTATGTAGGCACTAGTGCACTAAAAGGAGGAGATTGCAGCATCAAGTCTAATATAGTCTAACCTCACCACAGTCTTACCTCATTCTTACCTCACCGCATTTTAATACAAGATTACCTCAGTGTTGAGGGTACATCAAATAACATGTGCATTGTTCACAGCAGACACTTTGAAGTCACACACTAATTGTTTTGAAAAATATTGTTGTGGATTTAATGGAGAAGCACCGCTTTGAAGGATGTAGTTGTGATGCTTGACCGGGAGTACATGTACTTAAAGGGATAGCTCACCTGAAAATGAAAATTCTGTTATTAATTACTCACCCTCATGTCGTTCCAAACCCTTAAGACCTTTGTTCATCTTCAGAACACAAATTAAGATATTTGTTATGAAATCCGAGAGCTTTCGTCTCAGACCCTGCATTGACAGCAATACAACTGAAATGTTCCAGTCCAGAAACGTAAAAAAAGGACATTGGTAAAATAGTCTGTGAAAACATCTGTGAAATACTCTGTTGAATCATGCATAGCTGCACACACTCTTGCCGCAGAGATGCTGAGAGAATAAATTGTTGAATAAAGTCATTATTTTTGTTTTCTTTGCTCACAAAAAGTATTCTCGTTGCTTTGTAAAATTACGGTTGAGCCACTGATGTCACATGGACTTTTTTAACAATGTCTTACTACCTTTCTGGACATTGAACGTGTCGGTTTTGTTGCTGTCTATGCAGGGTCTGAGAACTCATCAAAAATATCTTAATTTGTTTTCCAAAGATGAATGAAGGTCTTACAGGTTCGGAACGACACAAGGGTGAGTAATTAATGACAGAATTTTCATTTTTGGGTGAACTAACCCTTTAAGGGGGTACTTGGATAAACCTAAGAAAGGTTCTTTATTGGTTCCATGAAGAACATCCATGGAAACATTTCATTGCACAATAGGTTCTTTATAGTGGGAAAGGGTTCTTTAGATTATTAAAATGTTCTTTATACATACACTAAGAAAAAATGGTTGTTACTGATGGTTCTTTGTTGAACCTCAAAAATTCAATTCAGTTCAAGTTTATTTGTATAACGCTTTTCACGATACAAATCGTTGCAAAGCAACTTTACAGCAAATTAAGTTTTCTACAATATTTAGTGGTAGCTTATAAGTGGTGACTGTAAGTTAATGTACATATTGCAGAAATGTACGGAAAAATCAATTTTAGATGTAATAAAACAGACGATGAACAGTATTTACAGCAATTATTATATGATGCAATCAAACTTATAGCAAAATGTGTTAGTTCTGTATGTTGTTTCAGGGTTGGCATCATCTGAGGTCCTCTGAGGGGTTGGCATCATCTCTTCTCAGTTGTTCTGGATCCAGACTGAAGCTTGTTTAAATCCTAGTTACCACAGGATGTCAGAGAAACAAATAGAGACATAATTACGTAGCTGCTGTTCCAACCAAGCAAAATTGATTTGTTTAACCCAAGCTAAAGTATAATAATGTGCATTTGATCAGATATGATTGCAGTAAAAGATTATGAGATGCATTTGAATGCTTGGCCAAAGAGATGTGTCTTTAATCTAGATTTAAACAGAGAGAGTGTGTCTGAACCCTGAACGTTATCAGCAAGTTAATAGGTAGGTACCCAGTGCAGAGACTGTAAAATTGGGGTAATATGATCATAGTTTCTTGACCTGGTAAGGACTCTAGCCGCTGCATTTTGGACTACCTGTTTTCTTGTTTATTGAAGATGCAGGACAACTACCTAGCAGTGCATTACAATAGTCCAGTCTAGGTCATGAATGCATGAACTAGCTTTTCTGCGTCAGAAACAGGTAGCATGTTCCGTAATTTTGCAATGTTTCTAAGATGGAAGAATGCGTTTTTGTAACATGGGAAATATTATTTTCAAAAGACAAGTTTCTATCTAATATCACCCAATTTTTTGACTGTAGAGAAAGTAACAGTACATCCGTCTAGTTGCAAATTGTAATCCAGGAGATTCTGTGTACTGTCTTTTGGTCAAACAAGTAATATCTCTGTCTTGTCCGAATTTAATAGGAGAAGTTTTTCATCTGGCTTGTTGAATATAATAGTTTTGAGTATCATCAGCAGAACAATGGAAACTAGGGAGGTAACGATCACTGAACTACGATTCGATCGATTCAACACCGGATTTGATTTCACAAATGCGATTCACGATGTATTTTTTTTTTTAACAATGAGATTTAAGACAAATTATAAATTAAATGTGTCTTTTTATTATTGCTTGGACAAAATGCTGCATGTTTCTTTGTGTAATTGAAATATAACACTATAATAATACACTAATATAGCACTTGCATTTTTCTTTTGTTGGTTTTGATTGCTTCTATCGTCCTCATTTTTTAAGTCACTTTGGATAATGACAAAATTTAAATATAATATAAAGGTAAATAACAAAACTACATTGAAATTTTAAAACAAACACCAAATCAAACAAGTAAAACAAATAAAATAAATCTCTTCATATAAAAAACTAAGGCTTTGTCTGTTGCTCTTTCCATTTAAAATGAGGCAACCACTGCATTTTAATCATGATCCAAACAAAGATGCTGCATACATGTAACTGCATGAGCAGTTTTTAATCTAAATTAGATTGTATAATTTTTAAATTTGAAACAAAAACTGAATGGTTTGACTTTTTATGAAACACACATAACAATATTCTGCTGAAACAGCAGACGAGCTGAATGAGACTCAGATTCACTCTCTGCCAGCAGGTGGCGCTTTAAGCGTTTCCTTGGTTTCCGCTGTAAGCAGCGCTGCACTTATGAACTTTATGCATTATACAGAGGCAAGATGAATTGAAAAAATACCATCTAAACTTTTTTTAAGCGATTTGTTTAGCATCTCAACCAATTTGAATCGTCACATATTTGAATCGATTTTCAACTGGCTCGCGGTTAAATCCCTAGTGGAAACTAATCCTGTATTTCTAATAATATTACCAAGGGGCAACATGTATATCGAAAATAGCAGAGGACCTAGGACAGATCCTTGTGGCACTCCATATTTTACTGGTGATAATTGATATGACTCCCCATTTAAATAAACAAAGATCGGACAGGTAGGATTTTAACCATCTTAAAGCCTGCCCTTGGATTCCTGTATAGTTTTGTAATCGATCTATTAGTATGTCATGATCTATAGTGTCGAAACGCAGCACTAAGATCAAGTAAAACTAGCAATGAGATACAGCCTTGGTCTGACGCAAGAAGCAAGTCATTTGTAATTTAACAAGTGCAGTTTCTGTGCTATGGTGGGGCCTGAAACCTGACTGAAATTCTTCATAGAGATCATTTTTTTGCAGGAAGGAGCACAATTGAGCAGACACAACTTTTTCTGAAATTTTAGACATAAAAGGAAGATTTGAGATGGGTCTGTAATTTGCCAGTTCACTAGGATCTAGTTGTGGTTTCTTAATAAGAGGCTTAATAACCGCCAGCTTGAATGGTTTTGGGATGTGACCTAGAGACAACGACGAGTTAATAATATTGAGAAGTGGTTCTTCTGCTACAGGTAACAAAAATGCTTCCTCTATGGCATCACTGTGAAAACACTTTTGGAATATTTATTTTCAAGCACGTATTAAAACAAAATTAAAATAATTACTTAATAAAGATTCAGGGCTCTCAATAAATTAAATTAATCTCTTATAATCTCTGACATTTCTCTCTTCACAACAAACAATATCCGAAACAATTGCCCTCAGAACCGTCAAAACAGGACAAACAAGCTCAAGTGTCTGATTTAAGAGAGAGGAAGCTACTTGGTGAGACTTTTCACCAACAACACTGTTTTATTTTAGAAAGTGAGTCATTGTAATTTTGACATTTTAATAATATTGGTCAATTAAATCTAGTATAACACATTAGAGCATGGCACTAGCAACACCAATGTCATGGGTTAGATTCCCAGGTAATGCACAAACCGATGAAATCACTTTGGATAAAAGTGTCCACCACATGCATAAATGTAAATGTATAATACCAGTACAGGATCACAGTTGCTGTTTAAGGATATTTTTGAACCTTAGGAGGCAGATATGACAAAACAATGTTGGGAAACACTGTGCTTTTAACATGGTGAATTTAGAGGCACTATTTATGTATTTGGTTTTACCATGCAGACAGTTTAACAGTTAGAAGCACACCAAAACCATTTCTGAAAACAGTTTCTTCAGTCTGTAACCTCTTCTGCTTTAAAGTACCACAGCTGAAAATATACAAGCTGAAAACCTAAAAAAATCCACTAAATCCTCAATGCAATCTCCCCACACTATCATATATTTAATGAAATTGTTGTGTGCTGAAATTGGTGGTGAACAGTATATATTTGCCATGCCCCATGATTATAAAAACTATAATCTTTATAACTTCTGCCTTGAGGGCATCTAATCCCATTTCCTTTTCTGTGTGTTATCAAATCTTTGTTTCTACATTGTACCACGTGTTATTTTTTCCACAAACGGCTCATAGACCTCTCTGCTGCTGCCTTGTAATGTCCTTGTTTAAAATATCTGTGCAGTTCATCAGTAGGGAGGATGCAGCATAGAGCGGCCCAGCAGGGGTGACCCTGCCACTCTAACCCCTACAACACAATTTACACCCCCATGCTCTCACATCAGGGATAATGACATGCACCACCCCACACAGGCCTGCTGCTATTATTCAAGAGCCAGAGAGAGTGACAGACAGACAGACAGACGGCATCAGTAGTGGTTGCCAACACAAACGGCCCCAGGCTACACTTTAAGACTTTAATCATAAAGAGAAATATTTCTTCAGCCCAAAGGGCCCCATTTATAATTCAGAGGGAAACAGTGAGGCACTAATGTTGTTCCCCGGCGTCAGGCTGAGTGCAAGAGGAGGACAAACAGCGAGGGGCCGGTCGCATTAAACATTCAACTGCTGTCAAACTCAGATTGAGGTTTTTATTGAGGGATGTAGTCAATGAAACATGAGGAGAAATTTAAACTCATCAACTAAAGAATGACTTCATTTCAAGAAAAGTATCAATCAGGCTCTTAACAGTAGGATCAACATTCACATTCAAGCAAACACAATGGCTCTGTTTTAAAACCTAGTTGGCTAAATTGCTGTCTACTGCCTACATAGGCAGCTGCCTTCTAACTGAAATTGAACTTCTTAAATGACTGATTTGGACCACCTTACATAGGAAGCAATTATAACACATATAAACGTGAGACTCGACTCATGTCGTATCACATTAGCATGCTACTAAGCTAACAGAACAATATTTGAATGTGCCTAAAATATACAGCACACACAAATATTGGGTAAAATAATAATCTTTTCCTAGAATTTATTTAGATTTAACTTTTTATCAGTACTTATCAGTATAGAATGTATAAGCATAAAGCATAAATATAGTCAACATTTCTCCTGCTTTCTCCACCACTTTGACTAACTATGCAGAGTTCATTGCAATACATTGCAAGTGATATAATGCAATTTACAGCTTGGCCAAAATAAATGCAGCTTGGCCAAAATGAGATATCCTAAAAAGCAAAATATGATTGCTTCCTACCTTTTAGAAATATCAGACTTTGATACTGGCTCAAATGAAGTGAAGTGACGTGACATGTGGCCAAGTATGGTGACCCATACTCGGAATTAGTGCTCTGCATTTACCCATCCAAAGTGCACACACACAGCAGTGAACACACACAAACCGTGAACACACACCCGGAGCAGTGGGCAGCCATTTATGCTGCGGCGCCCGGGGAGCAGTTGGGGGTTCGGTGCCTTGCTCAAGGGAACCTCAGTCATGGTATTGAAGGTGGGAGAGCACTGTACATTCACTCCCCCCACCTACAATTCCTGCCTGTACGAGACTCGAACCCACAACCTTTGGGTTAGGCCACGACTTCCACGACCGTTTACAATTTCTGAAACAAATTAATAATTGTATTAAGCAAGGACAGATTATATTGATCAAAAAGATCATATAATGTTACAAAAAGATTTCTATTTCAAACAAATGCAGTTAGATTGAACTTTCTATTCATCAAAAATCCTGAAAAATTACGGTTTCCACAAAAAATACTAAGCAGTAAATGCTAAATATAACCGTTTCTCTACATTAATAATAATAATAAATGTTTTTTGAGCATCAAATCAGCATATTAGAATGATTTCTATAGGATCATGTGACACTGAAGACTGGAGTAATGATGCTGAAAATTCAGATTTGCCATCATAGGAATAAATTACATTTTAAAATATATTAACATGGAAAATATTTTATAATATGACTCTTTTTATTGTGTTTTTGATCAAATAAATGCAGCCTTGGTGAGACTTCTAGCTTTATATTTTACTATCCAAATGTACTTCTTTTTAGTATCCAGGCAATAGGGTGCACTAAATGTAAATGAGGTTCTATAAACACACACACAGCCTGTCTCTTTTCTTATGTTCTCTGTGGTGTCCTACAGCTTCAGTTCTCCACATCTGTAGTTAAATTATGTATTTGTTAATGATGTGTGAAATTCAAACCGGTTTCCCCCTCTCAAAGTTCAGCCCCCTACATGCGGCCTTTCTCTCTGCTCTTTCTCTCAGACACATGCACAACACATATTCACCCTCCCCTCCCATTCCCTGGAGGCCTGCACCATCTCTCTCTCCCATTTCCACAGGGCATTTTTCCAAGAAATAAGGTTAATTAGCTTTTTTTTTTTTGGTCTCAGTCTCTCTCTCTCTATGCTTTGGATGGATGCAGGCAGCGCCATGACTGTGACTGTGTGTATCAGAGAGTCACTGACATTGTTGTTGATCAGCAGGTTGTCAAGCTTATTTTATAACCAGCTCAAATCACACCCATGTCTGGTGAAATTGGTCCAGACCTGCATCATTCAGCAGCAGGCCAAAGGCAAGTCTTTATTCCACTGTCTTTAAAACCACCAGACATTGACTTAAAGCAAGTCGATGGAGTCATCCATCGATACAATCCAGAGATGTTAACAAAACAGCAGGCGATGTCTACCTCATGTTGTTTTGTTTGCTGTTCTGGCTGTAAAGTATAGATTCATTGATCAATATGATTCGAAATTCATGCTGAAAAATCTAAAGAAAAAGAGGGAACATCAAAAGCTGCCTGTGTTTGCTCTCTAATATTAATTTAACAGTAAACCTAAGCTATTATGACTGTACAGTATATTATTCGTTTTCAAAACAGGGCCCTGTAGCTTTTGGTCACCATAGCTTTTGGCCAGCAGTTTAATCTACAGTCTAAATAACAAGGCAGCAATGCATTGAGAGTGAACATGGGGAATTTTCTGGACACAGATCCATGAAAATTTAATTATAAAGACAGATCTGACAGATTATAAAGGCACATTTGACCGGTCTCACATGCAGTCTTTAATTTGCGGGGGAAGTTCTGTGTGTATGTTGTACAGTGTAGAAGAAATTTAAAGGAACAGTGCATTCAAAAATGAAAATTCGGTCATTGCTTTCTTACTCAACCTCACTGATGAGCAATCTTACATGGTTTTTCCCCTTACATAAAGCCAAAAATGAAAGTGAATGATAATCTTCAGACTCAAAAATTACATAAAAGCATCCTAAATAAACACCACATGTGAATACAAATGAGTGATTATATGAATGATCATTCATAAATATATTATTTAATTTATAAAAATACATACTTTGCTTTTATACCATTTAAAAGTTTGGGATCTGTATAACTGTTATTGTTTTAAAAGAAATCTCTTATGCTCAACAAAGTTGCATTTATTTGATCAAAGTAAAAACAGTAATATTGTGAAATATTATAATTCACATGAGCTGATTTCTATTTGAATATATTTTAAAATGTAATTATTCCTGTGAATAAGACAACACTGAATTTTCAGCCATTACTCCAGTATTCACTATCACATGATCCTTCAGAATTCCTTGGAATGTTGTCCAATACAGGAGAAATCATCATTTGCTGCTAAAAAAAAGCATTTCCTATTATTATCAATCTATTATCAAATAATTAATTGTATTATAGTAATAATTTTTCTAGACATTGTGATAGAATGCTTAAACAGCATTTATTTGTGTGTGTGTGTGTGTATATATTACATATAAAATTCTATACATAAATTACCATTTATGTAAGAAACCATATATTTGGCCTTTCCATTTTTGACGTCAAACCTAGTGTAAACTGGTGTCTACACATTTTTGTTTAGTACATATGTGGAGAATTAAGATGTTTTTCAGTAAATAATGACTTAAATCTGTTGTGTGTGTGCATGTGTGAAATACTTTTATTTTATGGTGATTTTTGAGTCTGATGTCATCCGTCCCCATTCAATTTTATTTTATAAAAAGAACAGCATGATCATCTCATATAAAGACAGTCATATATGTGGGTGATTAAATGAAGACAATTTTCATTTTTTGGGTGATCTAACCCTTTAATCTGTCCCATACAATATTGTTGCTCACTGTTTGCTCACCAAAGCAATCTAGCATTCTGAATAGATGTAAAACATTTCTGAGAACAGATACGTTAAGGCAGCTGTAATCTTCTTTAACGGGTTGATCCTTTAAGGTGCTGAACTCAGCAAAAGGGCTCTAATCTCACAAACAGCGTAACTGTGCATTACAACACAGTGCTCTATCAGGTCCTGTGATAACTGCAGATTCCATGCACACATGCTTCCACACAGGATTTACACACAATCATTTCATTTTGGCTTAACTTCAAAACAAGCATTGATTTTGTGTTTTGGAAATGATTGGATGTTCTTTAGCCCGAGACTGGCTCAGCAGACTCCGACTGACCTACTTTTCCAAACCAGCCTCTCTCTTATGTTTCAGACAGCTGTGCTACGCTGAAACCTCAATGAGATATTAAATGTTTGTGAGGGCTACACTTCAAAACGCATTCCACTTGTTTTTCCTCCCAATCTTTGCTGACCTGCTGTCCCCTTTTACTACATAGTGCCATTTAACGTCTTGATATGGTGCATCATCTTGATCTCCTTCTCATTTTCTCAAAGAAAATCAATGTGTAAATCAATATAAGCCTAGTGTGACTATATTAGACTTTGTTCTGGTGATGTTGTTAGTATGCTCTGAACAGTTGGATTTTACACACCAGCTGTGTTCAGAATGGAATACTAGCATACTGCAGAGAGCTTACTTTTTTGTTGAAAATTGCATGTGAAACAAGTATGTATTATTAAATGCTAAACATTTCAATATGCTACACTGTAAAAAATATATATATATATATTTTTGGAAGTTTACAAGATTTCACATCTAATTCAATTCTTTTTTTGTTACTCTTTGTGAAATGTAACTATTTTTGAGTGAGAAATCTTTCCAAACCAATTCTTAGTTAAAATTTTCAACATACATTGTTGACACATTTTAATTCAGCAAGTTACCTGCATTTGCCATCTTTGATTATTTTGCTTCTATAATCAAAATTTGTGTATATATATATTTAAATCTGTTGCCGTTAAATTAGTCAAAACAACAATATTAAAAAATTGTTGTTGATGTTAAAAAAATATACACACTGTGTACATTATACATACTGCTGAATTGGTAAGGGTAGTATGCTAATATGCCATTCTGAACATTATATTTTTGGTATTTCCCATGATGCCTTTGTGATGGGGAAGCCATGATCATACATGCTCAAGAGCTGCCGGAGTTGCTGGGATTAGACAGGTTGGCACGGTAACCCACTTTATGGCGTGTGAGTAATGAGAGCGTCTGCAAATTACAGCACGAGAGCAGAAGCACTCTGGGTATATGAGACCCTCACCTTTGACCCTGCTGTTACAGACATGGGCGCCCGCAGGATTTATTAACTGCACTCTGTAATGCATTGCCCACTTTATTTGTCATAGGCAGCTAAGCATAAAGACATTCAAAATAGATAACTAACCTGTAGGACATTAGACGTGAAATCTGATTCCCAACATGTCTGCATCATGTTTCACCCCTAAAGAAAGAAATAAGAAATTATATTTTGTTTAAAGAAATGAAGCCTGCTTCAGAAGAATTCATTTGTTTTACTTTGTAAAACTATTTTCAGTAACACTTTAGTATAGGGACTAATTCTCACTATTAACTGGTTGCGTATTAGCATGGCTATTATTAACATACTGGCTGGTTATTAGTACTGATAAAGTACATAGTATTTTACATGACCATATTCTACATCGCTACCCAATATCTAAACTTAACAACTACCATACTAACTATTAATAAGCAGCAAAGTAGGAGTTATTTATGGTGTTTTTACGGAATCATGGTATTTAGAATTTGTCATGAAAATAATGTTGCAGGGCAAAAAATCCCTATATGTGACCCTGGACCACAAAACCTGTCATAAGGGTCAATTTTTTGAAATTGAGATTTATACATCATCTGAAAGCAGATAAATAAGCTTTCCATTGATGTATGGTTTGTTAGGATAGGAAAATATTTGACAGAGTTACAACTATTTGAAAATTTGGAATCTGAGGGTGCAAAAAAATCTAAATACTGAGAAAATCGCCTTTAAAGTTGTCCAAGTGAAGTTCTTAGCAATGCATATTGCTAATCAAAAATTAAGGTTTGATATATTTACGGTAGGACATTTACAAAATATATTCATGGAACATTGAGCTTACTATATCTTAATGATTTTGGACCAATTAAAGGAAAATCAATATTTTGACCATAAAAAATGTTTTTCGGCTATTGCTAAAAATATAACCAAGCGACTTAAGACCAGGGTCACATATATCCCTATATACTACCCTAAAATTATTTTTTTTTTTTGTGAGATTCACCCACACTCCTACTGTTCTTCTGAGTCACTGAAGTAAGTCAAATTGTGAACTACCCTTTTCCTGGATATTTCCTTGTCAAACAGTAACACGCAAGGGCACACTGGACTACAGGGCCTTGAAATTGCTTTTATAAACTCACTCTCTCTTTCTGAGTCAACAGATGCAATGATTATAGGACACCCCCCACTCTCACATTTCCCTTTCCTTCTCTGCTGTCCCATTTATCCTTGAGTGTAAGATGAGGAATAACATGTCTGTAATTGAGCAAACTCATTAAAACATTGTCATCAGTTTTCTCCCTGTCTCAGACTGCAGTGTGCTAATGTGTTTATAATGATAAAAGGCCTGCGTTATTGCCAAGCAGAGGGTCTACGGTCAGGTGCACCTCAACAATTGATGAAACATTGCTGCATCCAAGAGCTGCTTCTGTATCATCACCTTATGTGACATCCAACTCTTTTCAGGAAGCTTTCCTGAGACTTTTTAAAAGCCGCTCACTGTTGAGAAACAAAGGACAGAAAGATAATCAGTAAATGAATGTGCTGTGTGGTCATGACTGTAATGACTATTCTCTAACTCACCATCCCTCAAGAAGCAGGGGGTTTCATAGTCTTGTTCTGTGCACACAAAGATAAGAAATACAGTGTCCAGATCAATGGGCTTAGACATTGAAAATCTGCTTTATTCTGGCAAGGGAATGACAGATCGTTATGCCGACTATTGGACATTGCAGCAATCATTTAGTAACATGCTTGTAAAATAACATGAACCCCATGTCCAAATCCTCCCAATTATTGTCCTTCAGGATAGCAAGTTTCCCCTGATGTCTCATTCTTCAATACCTCTGTTCATCATACTAGACTTTAAAGGGGTAATTCACCCAAAAATGATAACTCAGTCATTAATTACTTATCCTCATGTCGTTTCAAACCTGTAAGACCTTTTTTCATCTTTGGAACACAAATTAAGATATTTTTGATGCAATCCAAGAGCTTTCTGACCCTGCATCGACAGCAACACAACTGACACGTTCAAGGCCCAGAAAGGTAGTAAGGACATCGTTAAAATAGTCCATGTGACATCAGTGGTTCAACCGTAATTTTACGAAGCTACGAGAATACTTTGTGCGCAAAGAAAACTAAAATAATGACTTCATTCAACAATTTCTTCTCTCCTTTGATGCACGTTCAAAGCTCTCGGATTTCATCAAAAATATCTTAATTTGTGTTCCAAATATGAACGAAGGTCTTACAGGTTTGGAACGACATGAGGGTTCATTTTTGTGTGAACTATCCCTTTAGAGGAAAAACCAATTTAGCAGTTATACAATAACAGGCAACATTAAACTGTCCAATACAGGAGAAATAATTGAAATGTATAAAATTGTATAATTATCTATCACAAAGAAAACTGTATCTAATTTATCATAACTTCATAATGTTATATAATGTCTAGATATTCTTATACTGTCTGTTTATACTTTATTTATATTATATGTAAAATATTAATAACACATTTTTAATAATTATTTATTAAATGTTTATGTTTATGTTTAAATAAATGTATATATTGTGTATAATGTATAAAAATATTTTACAAATATATAAACATTTGTAATAATCATTCCCTATAATACAATATGATTAAAATTAAATTTCAAAAATGTAATTTAATTTTAGAAATACACAGAATTAAACATGATTGATTTTACATTCAAATCTAAAAATTACACTAAAATTACATTTTCTTACAGTAGTAGTATAGGAAAATAACAAGCATCACAATGTACAGTAGGAAAGAATGTGCTGCTGTGAACAAATCATCCTATTCCTCCATCCTGCGATTTCTGACCATATTTCAGGACTCAGTAGCCATGTTCAAAAATAACCTACATTTTCTCTGCCTCTCCCCCACTGTGCCATTGACCGGCATCAGATGCTGTAAACCACACGATCAGGCTGTTTAACATACGCAGCAAAGTCTTTCAGTCAAATGTAGCACAAGAGTAATGGAAGGGGTCTCCATGGCAACCACTTCCTCCCATTTTCAATTCAGCAAACAATAAATCCATTGAGGGTGTGTGGGTTCTCAAAAAAAAAAATTAAAGCAGGCTTTCCTACTTGTTACATCTCAACCCCTTCGTCTTTCATAAGCGGATTCCACTAAAGACGTAACATCTATGAAAGCAAGTCCGTAGATTTCTACTGTAAGCAGAACAATACAGAATAATCAAGCAATGTGATCTGCTGTTTTGAGCTCACCACCCTTCAAACAAATGCATCTTTTTGAGGAAGATAAAAGAAGATTTCTTAAAGGTAGGAAACCCTCCTACAGATGCAGTTAGCCTAGAATCTAGAGGTTTTGGATGAATACAATCAGTCACAACATTTGTGGTGTTTTGGTCCCTATTGCTCATTTTGTATCGTATGCCTGGAAAAGATGAAAGACTGTTTTTTGATTGATGAATTTGCTTCTCTTTCTCTGTGTACCAGTGTTATAATCAGTCTTTCTAGACTGATTTATTAGATGTCTCGAGCTAATCCTGTCATATATAAATTGTGTGGCAGTTTCTGTCCTCGGTGGCGAATCCCGTGGATTTAGTGTTGAGCGTGAAGGATGCTGTGTATTTCTGTATCAGATGATAATGAATGGAAGAAAATCATAGTCGGAGGAGGGGAGCGTCAGCTCTCTCTGGAGGGGCGGAGAATTCGGAGCTGTTCATGCTGCGGGAATGGCAGCTCATGCTCTCTTTATCTGTTTAAGTGCACTCAGTATTTTTTTTCAGCATTCTGGTTTGATCCAGGGATCCCATAATGATTTTGAGGGATTATTTTTTGTGTTTGTATGCACAAAAACTTCAGTTCTTTTCCTAAGTCTCTTTTAACCTATTTTCTCACAAATGTGGGGCACTAGAACACCTCTCGTCCGATCGGTATTGACAGCTAAGAGAGGCAGATTTTAAGCATGTGCATGCTTTTAACATATGCATGCAGATGGAGGACTAATTGCTGTTTTCCTGCAAATCACATGTTGTTTGACAAACAAATGCATTTATGGAAGCTTTTAATTCTGCTGTGATTACTAGATTAAACAAAGCTTATTATGTATTGCGTTCTGGTATTGCAGAACAAAATGGCCCTGTCTAAATATTTCATACCACGTTCCCAACACTATCTTGTTATAAGAATAGTCTGGATCAGACCTGAGAATAACTGTCCTATGAGTTAATATTCTTCTGGCAACATGCATTATTCCAATGTAAAATTAAAGAAATAGTTCACTGAAAACTCAATTACTCACCTTAACACCTTTCCAAACCTGTATGACTTTCTTCTACGTATGAAGTTTAGCAGGATGTTCATGCTGTCAGGGGTCATACAATAGCTTTGTGAAGAAGAAAAAAAGAAGATATTTAAGATTGATCATCTTTTCTTTCATTGCAACGTTCAGATGTCATTGGCATTCATGTCAAGTCAAGGCATGTCAAATGTGCAGATACGGTCTGATGTCAGTGATGGCAAACATTGTTTTTAATTTTTAATGTCTTGTAAACAAATGCAACAGACCAAATGTGAACACATGCATATTATGAGTGTTGTTCTCTGAATGTAGGCACACAGCATGCAATATCTGACCAGACTTATAATTACCTACCACTGGAGTGTGGGTTTGGTTGTATACATAAACTTATTACACAGCTGTCTTACCTAATTCTGATTGAGCAAGCATTCTGTGGCTAAATATTTGGTCACACTTTATTTTAAAGGGGTCATATAATGCTACATGCACTTTTACAAGCTGTTTGAACTGAAATGTGTGCTGGCAGTGTGTACACAACCACCCTAAAATGATTATAAAAATCCACCCAGTGTTTTTTTGTTAATCTACTGAAATCTTTACCCCTTTCTTAAATCGAACCGATCTCAGATGCCTGTCTGTGTGACGTCAACACAGACAGGACTCCCACGAGTTTGATTGACAGTAGCGTTTCAGCACAGACGGGACTGGCGTCTTACCTTAGACCCGCCCTGACTGAGGTGTCATCAGTCCGCCATTGTTTCACCGCCGGAGCAGATGTAGACAAGAATGACTCCTAAGCGATTGAGGTGTTCTGTTGTTGGATGTAATAATGAACATAGCAGTCGTCATTTACTCCAGACATCTGAGCTGCTGAAGACACAGAGTATTACTTTTGTTTTTGAAGGGAATGCACCACCCGATCTACCTACGTAAATGCGTCTATCTTAGCGCGAATCATTCGTGATCCAGCTTCAACTACAGAAGAAGTGAGTATAAGGTTTTTTAACGAATCTTTGCAAATCGCCTCTCCTAATAATGTGCTAATTAGCAAGTTTCACTATGCATGCAGCTGAAGTAAACAGTCCCTCAAAGAGCGGGTCGGAAGAGAGGGGCGTGGTCAGCAGAGCTCATTAACATTTAAAGGAAAATGCTACAAAACTGCGTGCTCTGAAAAGAGCTGTTTTTGACAGGGTAAAAAAAGGTGTTTTTTACACTACCATTAAGAAATTTTAACCAAACTATGTTACAGACTTTTCATTAAGACCCTAAAGAATCATAAAAACTTGAATTATAGATTATCATAAGTAGTATTATTGAAAAATGGGCATCCTAGACCCCTTTAAGGTCAGATTCACCAATTAACAAACCATTAACTTTGACTTTTGCCTCAATAAACTTCTAATTTGCTTATTAATAGTTAGTGAAGTAGTTGTTAAGTTTAGGTATTGGGTAGGATTAGGGATGTAGAATGGTAAAGCAGAATATGTGCTTTATAAGTGCTAATGAACAGCCAATATGTTAATAAAAGGCATGCTAATAAGCAACTAGTTAATAGTGCGAATTGGTCCCTATACTAAAGTCCGTTACCCAATATTTTTCTGATGCTAATAAGTGCCCATCTAGTTTCATCTTTTCTATTATCCACGTCTTTCTGTTATATAATAAAATAATGTACACTCAACATCAATATTTGGGTGTCCATTTTTTTGTTTCGTAAGTAGCTGTGTAATGTGTGATATAGAGGTATGGAGGAGTGCCATTAATGTACAGGAGCTGATGTCAGACGGTCTTAATCTCCAAATAAACCTCTTCAGGGATACAAGATCTGAATTGTCTGATGTTTATTTTGCTATAATGACCAGCTGACTGTACATTATCCTTTAAAAAGAGTGGCAAGTCTAGTATACATAAAGGCTCTCTTGTGTTCTGTTGCAGCTGACATCATCTCTACTGTGGAGTTCAACTCTACTGGAGAGCTCTTGGCCACAGGAGACAAGGGAGGAAGAGTTGTGGTTTTCCAAAGGGAGCAAGAGGTAAGACAAAACCATGAAATCTTTCATATGCATTCATTCCTGTAAACAAGAGTGCTACACAGCAAGACAGCAGATCAAAAAAAATCAATGCTTTTCTTACTGTGTGAGCAAAAACCACAGAGTCGCACCCTGTAACATAACTTCCTGTGGCCTTTAACAGGGTTCAATAGACACACAATAGTAACACAGGTGAGGTCTCCGTAAGCCTCAGTTGCACATGCTCAGACGTGAAGCTGTTTTTTTCAGGTGTTTGGTCAGTAAACATGGAACAGCGAGCACAGTTTTGGGGAAGTTTAGAAGTTAGCTACACTACAAGCTAGTAACATTAAGTAAATAACTACATGAGTATACCTTAAAGGGATAGTTCACCAAAAAAATTACCTCAGTTAGGGTGATAGCATCTTAAACAGCAAACTTGAAAAGAAAACTAAATGTTCAAGTTTAAAACTATTGTGTATAGTTGTATTTACACTAAATACAACTAGATACACAGTTAGACAAATATGAAACTAGACCACAACCTAATAGATTTAAAAATATACAGTGGTAATAAACAGCAGCATATAAATTCATCCTAAATTAGTATGGTTACTGATGTAGCTATTTGAATCACATTTAGAAAACAATGCCAGTGACGGATGATTAGAAAGTGTCCTGTACCCACTAGAAATATTCAGCTTTAAGAGGCCTAAAATGGTATTTAGAGTTTTAAATCAGTGAATCCTTTTTTGAATCATTTACATAAACAACCCAAAAGGAACCAGATTCACTCAAATGAACTGGACTTTCCAACATACTATATGAGACAGAGAACCATTTAGTAAAGCTGTGAGCAATACAATGTTTTGGTGTTTGGTCATGCTACACTGCTGCTCATTGGAAAAAGTAGTTTGTGATTGGAAAACTGTCACTGCTGAACTACTGTGACATTACAAATGTTAGGTAGTTACACCACTTATGCAGGATTTTTCTGTTCAATTCATTTTATTCTTCCACTAAAATAGATGCTATGCTGTCAGCCAATACAGTCACATATGACTATGCCTTCTTCTGCGCAATACCCTGAATGCTACTTAATACACACGGGTAGATTCTTACAGCCCCCTCTAAAGAGGGACTCCTTCTCTGTTTACTTTAATTCAACTGCATGAGTGGTTTAAATCACAATTATTGATTTTGATGATTCCCAATGTGGAAACTTCTTTATTTCCAGTCTGCCATTGACTGCGAATGCATTAATGTAATAGCCCAACGGGGACCAGGAAACCTGCAATTAGCCGTTAACAGAATCAGCAGCACATTATGGGATATTCACAGGCAGAAAGCTCTGCAGATTTCTATTGATCTCAGTGCTCATTATTTACCAAGTTCTACACATCCTCTATCCTTGCATGTTCATTTGATTATGCTTTCCACTACCAATAAGAATGTAGTTATCTCCCCCCACATACAGTAGCTATATACAAGCATAACACAGCATATGCTAGTGTTGAGCAACGCAGCTCAACTTAGATTATGGCATTTCTCTCCTTTCGCCCACAGAGCAAGAACCAGCCTCACAGACGTGGGGAGTATAATGTTTACAGCACGTTTCAGAGTCACGAGCCGGAGTTCGACTACCTGAAGAGTTTAGAGATTGAGGAGAAAATCAATAAGATACGCTGGCTGCCTCAGCAGAATGCTGCCTACTTCCTGCTCTCCACCAATGGTGAGTCTATGTTTGAGATCTCTGTTGCAGGCAAAGTTTACTCATCTTCACATTGCACCAAATGTGTATGACTGACTTTGTTCTGTGGAGCACAAAAGAAGATATTTTGAAAGCCAGTGAGGTCCAAGCAAAATCAGACTTAACAAATGCGTTAGACCGCAAACTAGGATCTCAGTCTTAGTGTGAACTATTATTTATATGTGATAGCTGCTGTGATTTTAACAAAAGATGGTTGGAACAGTAGGGAACAGTCAAGCCTTCCAATGACATCATACATCTCCCCACATTCAGATGGTATGGCTACGGTTTACATTCTCTGCTGGTGCTGGATCTTTTCCAGCCGTGTGCCAGATTGTGTCCCACAGACTGCAAAATTTCCCACTGCCCACCTTCTTATTTCTCTCAGTTTGTCTTTTTAACATTCTTTGCTTCCTTCCAAATGGTATACTGAAGCTGCTCTGTGTGTAATGGTTTATTTTTAGATAAAACTGTGAAACTGTGGAAGATCAGTGAGAGGGATAAGAGACCGGAGGGATATAACCTGAAGGATGAAGATGGAAGAATCAGAGACCCGGCCACCATCACCACGTTACGGGTTAGCGTGCAAGTCTTATCACCACCTGCAAATACACAATAAAGACAAGCTAAATTTTTAATATGGATACTCAATATTTATCTTATCTGTTCACTAGATATTTCAGAATATGATTCTGACAGTGAACAAAAGAAAATAAAGACATTACATTTTGCATAAAGTAAATGAAGCCTATTTCTATGAACATTAATAACGTTTGC
This sequence comes from Sinocyclocheilus anophthalmus, assembly GCA_018155175.1. NCBI lineage: Eukaryota > Metazoa > Chordata > Actinopteri > Cypriniformes > Cyprinidae > Sinocyclocheilus > Sinocyclocheilus anophthalmus. The sequence continues at coordinate 975,562 of JADLZN010009975.1, forward strand.
TTTGTGACATTATTTTCATGACAATGAATTACCATAATTCTAATTATCATTAAATTCTCATTAGGGTAGTATAATGTTTTTATTTAAATCAGCATAAATGAAACTTTGTACAACAAAACTATAATGATTTATAAAGACATTACCATTCAACTAATTCATTTATTTATTTACTTTGCATTACAGTAATAAGAATGAGATTTTTTCACATTACAGTAATGAGAAAAAAGAGAATGTCCTTAATTGTCATGAAAACTGTCACAATACAGGAAATATGAATAGCCTTTAAAACAGGCTTCATTTTCTTTAAGCATAATCTAATTTTTTCTGATTTTATATGTTCTTCCAAGGTTTTGTCTGTGTTTTTAGTGGTTTAGCTGACAGTAATGCATGCTGAAATATGTAGTTAGCTTTTGGAGAATCTGGTTTTTGAAGAAGCTGAAATGGCAGACAGTTGAACAGTTACACTTCATCCTCCACTGAAGTACGTCTATTTCAATCTCGTACCTGGAAGTCAGAGGTTTATTATAAATCTGCTGGTGCGTGTTCTCATTAATGCTTTGAGAAGTTGCTGCTGTTCTCTCACATTCTCACATGAAAAGCTCATTCTCTGTGTTCAGCACCAATGCTGACAAATGATAAGCTGTCAGCGACCAAAAGGCATTCATTCATAATCAAACAGCAAGGACAAAGACAGACGATAATGTGCAGTGAAGGGGCTCACAATCATTCCTCCCTCTGCTCTCCTTCTCACTCGTTCTCCACTCATCCCTCCAAATTGAATACAGATACAAAGAGGGCGCGACTCCGAGTACCCATTAATGTTTGGTGCGGTGTCTGTTTTCTGCTCCACGGCCTAATGGATTAAAGCACTCCACTCCTCCACCATTGTCTGTCCGGGCAGAAGATTAGCCCGACACCGGGGTGATGGCACGGAGCGGGCGGCAATCCCATTTGGACCATGAAATGTATGTGCGGTGGAGATCCAGAGACGGGTTTATCGTGGAGCTCCGGTAGTGAGGGAGGAGGGGAGAGATGAGACACACGTCATGTGTTCTGGCAGTCTCTAGTGCCAGCGCTGTGATCTTACTCTTGTCTCAGTATGCAATTTTACCCCTAAGGTTTGCAGTGATCTAGTTTCTGCAGTCCATGAGCTGACGTGATACAAGATGTGACCGGCATGCCATTTAAAGCCAGTGGATACCTGACCTTTTGTAACAATATAGCAAATCAAAATGGATTCTTGTGATATTTGACCTACTAATGCTGTCTGTGCCATAAAAACTGAAAGCAAGGTGTTGGCCAATCCCCCATCCCCCTGCTCGTCTCAGTGGTAGATAATAAATGCATTTTCTTATCTATTCCATGGTCTTTTGCTCTCGACTTTCCTCCTGTGTGATCTGTTTGCTCTTTGAACTAATGTTGGACCACTGAGTTTGGCACAGGAAGTTATTTTCTCTCAAGAGACATTAGAAACAGAGGGATCTCCTTAGATTCCACAGTCATTTTATATGTAAAGAGAAGGACAGATTCCTGTAGCCGGACATCTGAATCCACTCTTAAAAACCAAAGGCTCTTTATTGGCACTGATGGTTCCATGAAGAATCTTTAACAAATTATGGAAAATTCCACATGCATTAAAGCTTTTTTATAATGCAAAAGGGTTCTTTATATTATTCAAATGTTCTTCACACTAGGAAAAAAATATTTTGAGAATTGTTCACTGGAAGGTCCTTAGGGAACCCAAAAATGGTTCTTCTATAGAATCACAGTGAAAACTAACTTTAAAAGTGATTCAACAAAGTTTCCAACTTGTTCTATCTAAAAAATACTGACAAATAACTGACAGTTAATGCAGTTTTAAAGCAATGGTTTTAAACCACGGGCTGGCTAGGCTCCCAGCCGGTATTGGGCCTCAGCAAACTTCAAAATATTTAAATTCTTATTATTAATATAATTCATATTATGATATTAAAACAATCTAACATAATTGAATTGCTGCAAAAACATGTAACTAATACAAAAATCAATTCATATGTCTTTTTTCACTCAATAACTATTGAAGTACATCCAGTTCTTGAAACTTCTGGAATCACAAATTAATAGAGTTCAATATATACAAAGTGGTATAGACTTACTTGTTACTAGATGCCTTATATTTTAAACTGTTGATGACAACATGTCAAATCCATTAACTAGTTCTTCCTAAAAGCCATACATTGCACCCTTATGAAAATAATATCAGATGCTTATGAAAACATCAGATGGTCAGTGAATAAACTGTGGGTGGTCCATGGGTGTGCCATCTTATGCTGAGACTAATAAAAGGATGACATATAAATCTGTCAGCATGATAAACAAACAGCACATGAAATTCTAATGTGTGCACTTGAGCGTGCACAGCTAAACCAAAACAACCTAATATACATATTCGACTGTAAAAGCTCACTCCATTCATCCTCCACCACTGAATCATTTTAGCTTGTTATCTAAATGCAGCTGAAACATTACAATAGTGGTTTAAAAGCCTAAAGGGTAATTTTAGAGCTAAGGACTGATTTGAATGCCTCTCACATAAGTCAGAAGTGTTTCTGTGATGTGGTAATGAGTGACTCTCTTTTTGGAACGACATGCACTGGCTTTAAACTTCAACGTCAGTTAAACAGGCCACATCTACATACTGCAATTAGGACCTGCAGGTGGGGCATTGGTGCTGTTCTGGGCACCAGCTCACAGCAGGAAGTGTAGTTCAGTGGACTTTTATAAAATGTGTCCCGCTGGATGGTCCCAGCCCACAAAATGCCAAATGCACATCGAGCACCATCAAAATGGTCATTAGCCACAATTAGATGTGAGGTGCCAAATATAGAACTGTAAAAAAAGGTTAATTGTGCATTTTTAATCAGTTCTACCAATTATTCAAGACCCCATGATATGGTTTGAGGAGCTCAGTTTTCCTCCCTGTGTTAATGTATGCAGTCAATAGCCTTTAGTTTGCATTACAGTTCAGAATATCACACTTGATGGCTTGTACTTTGGACAAAAGTGATAACACCTTTAAAATGAATAAAAATGGCTACTTCCTTTGAAAAAAAAATTGAATATAAAAATAAGCAAAAGTCTCTCCCTGTTCTGACCTGCTGCTTAATTCAGCATTCTTTAAATAGAGTTTTGGTTTATGTATGTATGTCCCAGTTCTTGCTGATGAACGACAAGTGGGTTCCTAGTGGTGATATGACCAACAATCTCTGGATAAAGAACGACTGTGTTGTGGCTGTTGTAATTGTTACAGCAGATTCTGACCTTTTTTTCCTCTCGTCTTCTCTCAGGTGCCAGTGCTGCAGCCCATGGACCTCATGGTTGAGGCCACACCTCGGAGAGTGTTTTCCAATGCGCACACATACCACATCAACTCCATCTCTGTCAACAGCGACTATGAGACCTTTATGTCCACCGATGACTTGAGGATCAACCTGTGGAACCTGGAGATCACAAACAGAAGCTTCAGTATCCTTTCATGTAATTAAATTTGACAAAAACATGTTTTTGTAAAAGAAAGTTTACCTTTGGTACTGGGCCCAGCACAATTGTAAATTACTTGTTTTAAATCTAAATGGTCTTTTCCTACTAAACCTACAAGTTGATGGGTTTTCCTGAGCTGATTTTTCAGACATTGTAGACATTAAGCCAGCGAACATGGAGGAGCTGACGGAGGTGATAACGGCAGCAGAGTTTCACCCTCACCAGTGCAACACCTTCGTCTACAGTAGCAGTAAAGGCTCCATACGTCTGTGTGACATGAGGGCATCAGCGCTATGTGACAACCACTCAAAATGTAAGTCAATGCAAGCCTTGAAGAAAAAAAGTCATACATGAGACTACAACACACTATCTTTCAAATATCACTTGGGGTCATATTTATAAAAGAAAAAAATACTTACAATACAATAAATACAATATTTACAAAAATATTGAGAAGTAATATCAGGTGTTTTCTAAAACACCGGATCAGCATATTAGAAAGATTTCTGAATAACACTGAAGACTAGAGTAATGGCTGCTGAAAATTCAGCTTTGTCATCACAGGAATAAATTATCTTTATAAATTATCTATGATAGAAAAGAGTTTTTGTTGTTTAAATTGTGATATTTCACATTATTACTGTTTTTACTGTATATTTGATCTAATAAATGCAGCCTTGGTGAGACTTCTTTGAAAAACATTTGATAAGAAATCGTACAAACCCCAAACTTTTGAAAACCAGCATACTAGAATGTGAATATCTTAGCCCAGATAACTTTGATTATGGAAGAATTGAATGAGAAATGCATGAGTTCATTTTAACATCTCAGACTTTCTGATAACAAAGAGATCTGCAATGTTTCTTTCTTATTTGGTCGTTTCATTCTGATTGTGATAATCTGCTGAAATGCAGCAGAAAGAAACAAAGGCTGATTGCTTAGAAAAGTATAACACAGCATTCCTCACCAAACTGTAGGATTAGATTTATTATACATGTCTCTAGCACAAATAGTGTGGGATGAGTTATTCTACATCAACGTTTAATACTTAGGAGGATTAGGGATTTGAACAAAGCCCCAATAGGTAATGGTGATGCTTGCCTTAGCAAACACCACTAATAACGTTTCTTTAAAATCGTTAACATTTTGTAGACCTTTTTAAATGAGTCATTCCTGCATTCTTCCAATCATCATTATAACATTACAAATACAAGGGCCAGTACAGCTCCAGAAACACTGTTGTCTCTAGAGAGCACAGCCACTACATACACCATGACAAGGATTAGCCTCTCTTCCACCTAGGGCGAGGGCGTTGGAGGTGAGGATTAGGCAAATTTTTAATATGATTGCGTCTCCTTGAGCTTAACTGGCTAATTTCATTTGGGGATTGGACACAATGCAGACTGATGAACCAGTACTGGTGGTATACAGTGGCATCTCTTTTGGCTGCACATGGCTGAATTGATAACCACAAATTGACACATTTCCATTTCTTAAGGCACAGGCGCTCTGGTCTCCAGTTTATGGTGGGAGGCTTCCATGTGCATTTGATGATCAGATTGAATGCATTGACATTTAAGCTTGGCATTAAAATCAGTGCTCAAGGGCAGATAGCTATGCCTATAGTTTTAACACTGCTGAAAGAATTTAGTAATTCCTTCGTTTTATCGACGTGCTCACTGGTCCATGTGTTCACATTCTGTTGTATAGATATTTACATACTGCTGCTGAATTTTAAAAGGCCAGATTTGCTGGAGGGGGTAACAACTGTGAGGGCTTCGGTTTTAGCTGCCTTGGTTTGTATCTCCAGCACCACACTGACCTAAATTATACACACATTTGTCAGTTTTTTCCTTGGTACATGATCTCACAGCAGGCGGATGTGCCAGTCTGCCTCAGGAAAGACCTCCTCAATGGCTTCTCCATTGCATAGTGTGTGCGTGTGTGTTGCTCCTTCCATCCACACTAATAAATCTTCCAGGCATCCTAGATGATATTCTTAAAAATCAATCTGCGGTGTCAGGCGGGGAAGGCTAACCAAGCCCAGCAGGGCTCCAAGCAGCAGCGGAGTGCAGACGGAGGGCCGTAGCCCCTCACGTCTCTCCCCAGAGGACTCATTAGCCCCATCTGAATGACACCCAGCAAGACTGCAGGTGGACAGGCTCACAATGTGACATGCCACGCTCATGACAAACAGTGCTCAAATTTCCCTGCAAGCATTGATCTGTATCCTCCCCCTCTGCCCGTGTCTTTTCATCCACTGTGTAGACGCCTGCAGACACATCACAGGATAATCCGCAACTGAGTCAACAAAACAGTGAGAGGATAATCGATAGTAGATGATAAATATCTGTTTCTCTGCTCTGACAGGTGTATTATTTCCCTGGCGAGCCAGGCAGATTTATGACGTGTTGGGAAGCAAACAGTCAAAGTGATTCAGGAAAACTTTCTTTGGAAAGTTGCTTGTTTTTAAAGCCAACATGAAACTCGCACTCCGTTTTAATTCTGTGATATTTCTGAGTGAGATGGTATGTTCAGTGAGGACGGAACATGTTTTATCCTCATTTTAACATTTCTGTATTTGATTTCTCATTATTCTCTTCTAGTTTTCGAGGAGCCAGAAGACCCAAGCAATCGCTCCTTTTTCTCTGAAATCATCTCCTCCATCTCTGACGTGAAGTTCAGCCACAGTGGGCGGTACCTGATGACACGTGACTACCTGACAGTGAAGGTCTGGGATCTCAACATGGAGAGCAAACCACTGGAAACCTATCAGGTACAACATTGAGTAATTTAATTGCAAACTATCTGCATTTAACAAAGCCTAATGCCCGAATTTTAAGGGCTATGTTAAATTATATTTGGCTGTTTTGGTAGACAAAGAAAGACTTGTAGCACACATACACATTTATATTTATAATCTTTGTCTTTCAGTAAACAGATAAAAAATATTGCACTACACAAATGTAATAAAATGCTCTCTAGAATGAGAACATCCCTGAATCATAAACAAAACCTACCTCATCAATCATGCTTGATATCTTGCGCTGATATCTTTGGTTTCTCAAATAGTCATACTTTACTTCATCCCACCAATGGGCTAGAAAATATGAAAACACAGGAAATGTTCATCAAACGATTTGATGGGGTATTTAGCAGTCACACACTGTCTAAAAAGAGAGGAATTTTTAGAGATGTGAAAACCAGTGTTTACTAAATTAATAATCAAAATTGTCACAATTTAATCCACCAGGTACACGATTACCTAAGAAGTAAGCTGTGCTCGCTGTATGAGAATGATTGCATCTTCGACAAATTTGAATGTGTTTGGAATGGATCAGACAGGTCAGTGTTTTGCACATCTGTATTAAATATTTATTTTAATAATTGTACTGGTCCAATTGTGAATAATAAATCAATGCACAATTATTCAAAAGCAAAATAATGCTTTAATAATGAATATTGTTCATGTTTTACTTTGTTCTGTTTCCAGTGTGATCATGACTGGTTCTTACAACAACTTCTTCCGAATGTTCGACCGTAATACGAAGCGTGACGTGACTCTGGAGGCGTCCCGGGAGAACAGCAAGCCTCGGGCGATCCTGAAACCACGGAAGGTGTGTGTGGGCGGAAAGCGCCGCAAAGATGAAATCAGTGTGGACAGCCTGGACTTTAGCAAGAAAATAATCCACACTGCCTGGCATCCTTCTGAGAACATCATCGCTGTGGCAGCCACCAATAACCTTTACATATTCCAAGATAAGGTCAACTAGCACAACTGTACCACCTCCTCACGTACCTGAAAAGAGAGAGAAAGAGGAACAAAATGCTGCAGCTCGGCAGGAGATTGCAAGGTGTCTTTTGTGATGAGAAACAGGAAGTTACCTATGATGTAGGGAGAAGTATGGCCAGATGCTGGCCTTGTGCAAGGCAGCTGCCAGACTTTCACAAACAAGTAGCATCCTGCCCTGCACAATCATTCTTCCTCTATCTGCATTTCCTCTTCCGCAAACTTGTTTATTTATCGTATTTATTCATTTCTCTGCTGGAAGGAAATGCCTGACTCTTTAAATCTGGACAAATGTGCATTTTCACTCTAATGATATGAAGAATCTTTAATAAGGCAAAAAGACAGGCCTTCGCTGACATCGGAAACAAAGGGTTGCCTTCACACACAAAAAAACAATGGATTTCCATTCCCTTTGAAACACAATGCCCTCTAACTTCCTCTGAAATGTCTGACTGATTCGTAATAGATTAAGAATGTGATCTGCGCTGATTGTAGTGTTGAAACAAACAATCTGTGGATGGAATCACAGTCCCTTGCGACCTGATTATTCCTCTTGGAAGGCGCTCTGAAGTAAAAGTCAATCCCACTGGTCATGTTTTGTCATTTCATGTTGTCCTCTTATTTTGATGTAACCATTAATAAGCTGTGGTGCCTTCTTTTCATATTTGGGTACTTGGGTGGCAGACGGGGTGGAGGGTGGTAGGGTTTTCGGAAGGGTGTTATTTGGGTTGTGAAGTGTGAATGTTTTTACAATAAAAGTGAAAAATAGCTTTGTGTAAGAAGGGAAAAGAATTGCAGCGACATGGATTTTCAGTACACAGAATTTAAGTACTTGAATTTTGCATTATACTCTCCACTTTATCTCAGTATGCTCATAACTTTACAGTATACCCTGATTTTTCTTCTTCTTCATTCTTCAGTGCTGTGCTGGGTAAAAAGTATTATTGCATGCAATGTCATCTATAATGAGCCAATGAAGAAATGATCTGTTCTGTACCATCAAATGAGACCCTGTAACAATCAGACGTCATTGTTTTCCATTGTTTCCGCTGCATTTGTCTGAGACTGTTAAAACGTCATCATTCAGTTACGTCACTTTGGCCTGAGGATGACAGAAATACCGGTATCATGATGTAGCCTATACATGAAGGTTAAATGATATCAGGGAATTTTATTATGTACAAATGAACCAGTAATATTCTCTTCTGAAGAAAAAAAAACTTCAGATGTAAACTTCTTAATGACACAAAGTTTTATAGCTCAGAATGTATCTACATGCAGTTATTTGCCATGCAGTCTTTATGCTTAATGGAATTCGTTGAAAATAAAAAGAAACGAAAAAGAAGTTGAAATAAATTTGATCTGTTTCTTGCTCTCCTTTCACTACACGTAAACAATGGCGCCCTCGTGCGACAGTTCAAGAGACAGACATACTGTTTATACTACTCTTCATACAAATTCAAAGAATTAAAATGCTGTCATTTCCTCACCCACATGTTGTTCCAAACCCTATACAGATTTTCTTTCCTCTGAAGAGCACAAAAGGAGATATTTGGCACAGAATATTAGGGACTGGCAACTTCAATTCACAGAAATGTTCAAAATACAGGTAAAACACCTGTAAAAAGAAAAAAAGAGGAAATTCTTTCAAATGAATACAGTATACATTGTGCCCTATTATGGATTTTTTCAAAGAGTGTAGCATAGTATTTTGGTTGGTAAGATATTGAAAGAATAGTGATAACTCATTAATGCTAACATTAACAAATATAAATTCTATTATTCATAATATATTCGTTAATTTGCATACGAATAATTAAAAATGTAATTACACTTCTATGCAGGATTACGGCTATAGCCATACAAGTCTCAATATAATTTTAAGGTTTCAAGCCAAAAGCCCAATTACACTAATTCTTGTTTTAAATTAGTCCATTATAATTCTCTGAATTCTATCTAATAAAAATTTTAGTATAATGATATTTTTGCTATAGCTGTTGGATAAAAGTGGACACAAGACTACACTAGTAATTCACGCAAGAGTGCATTCAGTTCAAGAGACAAATACGTAGTGTACATTCACATACGCTCACAGTGTGACAACAACCCATTCACTGCAATGTTAAATAAATCATTTTTGTGGCTTGCAGGTGTTTACTTCAATTCAAATGTAGGCTATAACAAACCTACCATGAGAAAACCACACGAAGAGAGAGAAAAGTAAAACTATCTCTTATTTGGATAGGAATATACGATATTGGGTTAAAATATATGGCAAATATTATAAAAGGTGCAAATAACTTCTTACAAAGTGTTACAATAACATTAAATGTGACAAAGTAGGCTAACATAGCTACATTATTTCAGCTCGAGGAAAACGTCTTTGCTACTGAGGTAAAATCTCTCAGGATAAAAATGCATTCACATTCCTACTCCTTCACATTTCCATTTGCAATCATCAAGCCTTTGTCTTCGGCAGGATATAAAAAAATCCATCATTTCCAGTGACAATAGAAGCAATAAGTTTAACTCAGTGTGTAGCAGTCAGTGCGTATTACCCGAAATCATTTTAATTGGCCTCGGGATGATCGCGGCAGGCGAAATTAAACGCTGTCAGTCAGCTGGGACGGCACATGTCAATCAAAACGTCCGTTATAAAGTCGCTCCGCTTTCGCGCCGTCTAGTCAAAAGCGGGAAGAGCGCGTGGACTGATCAATTCTACAAGCGCGCTGAGTTTTTTCGTGTATAGACGCAGATTTGAGAGAGAGAATTTCGTTCTCTCTGCACATACTGCCAATTTTATTTCCATTTACCAATCCATCACAGCGAAAATGGATAAATTACCTGCTATGAACATCAGCGCCGGGAACAGTTCCGTGGATAGACGCTCATTTCTGGAGAGAAGTGGATATCAGCACCTGGAGCACGGAGATCTGAGGGTTTTGATTCCAGTGGTGCTGGGAGTCATCTGCGTCCTGGGTTTCACAGGGAATGTAACGGCTATGGGAGTCCTGATCACCAACGCGCGTAAAAGTAAGCTGTCCTTGATCAACGCACTCATCCTCAACCTCATGCTAGCTGATGGTCTGGTCCTGGCATTTGCTGTTCCCTTCAAAGCCACTGCTTATTCCCGTGCCAGCTGGACTTTGGGTATGTTTGTCTGTAAGACCTGTGACTGGTTCTTGCAATCATGTATGGCTGCAAAGAGCTTTACCGTGGCCATCATGGCCAAAGCTTGCTACAGGTATGTCAGTAACCCCACCAAGCAGGTAAGCCACCGTTTGAAGACTATCCTGGTAGTCCTACTCTTTACTTGGCTCTTGGCGTGTGTGGTCCCCATTCCCCAGTGGCTTTTTTCCACCCTGCAAAGAGAAGCAAGTGGAATGATTTGTGTTCAAGCAGTGCCAGTCGATGCCCATGATTTCATGTCTGTGTACGTCAAGGCGTACCCTCTCCTGGCCTACTGCACACCTTTGAGTTTCGCCCTACTTTATTTTTGGAAAGCATATGGACGATGCCAGCGCAGGTCCAGCAAGACCCAGAACCTACGGACGCAGATCCGATCCCGCAAACTCACCCTGATGCTGTTCAGCCTGACGGTGGCCATGGCCACCATGTGGCTCCCGCAATGGGTGTCCTGGGTTTGGATGCGGCACGCCCTAGAGACCGATGGTGTCTTTCCCCCAGTCCTCTTCACTCTCTCCGCCCAGCTCCTCATGTTCTCCATCTCTCTAGTCAACCCTTTCATCGTTCTCGCCCTCTCCGAGGAGTTCAGGGAAGGCTACATTGGCTTGTGGCGAAGGCTCACCCTCCGCAAACAACCACCGAAACAACACAAGCCAGGACCACACACCCCGACTGCCCCAAAGTCACCCACCCCGAGACCCGAAAGGTCAGCCCACCTCCCTCCACACCGGCCTGGGAGAACAGAGGAGCAAAAGCCTGAGAATCAACCGGACCAGAGTGGAGGACTGCAGGAGAGCCCGACCAACAAGGATGGAATAGTACTGCAAGATGTAGAGCAGTTCTGGCAGGAGAGGGAGACTGGCTCCCAGTCACAGGAAAACGATCCTGTGCCCTGGGAAAATCAGGATCCCAAGGAAGGAAAACAATAAGAAAGTGAGAATCCCTGTTATTTTACATTTTGTCAACACAAAAGAATGGAAAACACACAACAGATCAGACCTCACCTGAACTTAGCTCTCTCATTGTGACTAATCATAAATGAGTTATGGTTTTAATTTATTTGTTTTTGTGTTTGTGTTGAACTCTTCTGAACAAGATGAAAGTGATCAAACTGGCTTGATATGATCTATGAGTATTTTGAAATGACTGTATTATTTGTATTGTATTATGTTGTTAAAAAAATGATGTATTATATATTAAAATGGGTAGCAATATCACTAAAGAAACCAGTGTGTGGTGATGTTTTGTGCGCACAAGTCCACCAAGACAATAAAAATGCCGAAAAGCTGTGGATAGCTCTCTCCTGCCTATGGTATTGTTAAATATAGATGTTGAAATCTTACTTTTATTGATATTTGCAATTTGCCCCTTTTTATTATGTTTACACATTAAGATGGAAATGAAAATGTCTACAGAATGAATATGCTATAAAGAAAGTATTTAGGGAATGAAATCGTGTAAAATAAATTTATATATATTACCTACTAAGGAGTTGTGTTGTTTTTGTGGTCTGCTTTGAGCTGTTCTACACATACTGCACACACCTGCAAAACGTAAAATCCAGTCACCGAAGTAAAAAAAAAATGGTTGCTTTTAATCAACTTCAACTGTACATAAAGCAAAAAACAAGATCTTTTTTTTAAGAAACATCTGGACAATTAAATTAAACCGTAAGACCAGTTGACATGGCCAACTGCCAGTGCTCATACGGTCAGTTGTAACCCATTGTAAACAAACTAATGAATACTTATTATCCATATATATTCATCATCTAGAAACATCTTACATGTTAACCCAACAGTCGGTTAAAATTACATATACACAGAGAGGCTTTCATAATTCTTGAATATCCCTGTGGGTGACTAAAGTCACCAAAAATGTTCACAAAACTGGGAGGTTCTCCCAATTTCAGGAAATCACAGTTTGGAGCAAAAGATGGGACGTGAAACAGAACTGATGTTCGCAATTTGAGATTGCAGAGGCTAGAGCGGAAAAAAAGGTCAGCAGGCACCAGGTGGTCATACCTCCAGATGATGTTCAGGACAATTACCCAAACACATGACGTATTCTCTACAATCACAAATGAGCATCTAATGTGGCTTTAACCCTTGAATGGACGGATAAAGAGTTTGTGTAAAATCATGAAAACACTGGCTCCTTATGGATATGACCCAGAAATGCATCATAAAAAAACCCTTCCAGTTGGTCCAAATACTTATTCCGTGTCTTATGCTTAGCTGAATTGATTGGTCACTAACCCATGATGTTCTCTGTGGCATGAGCTAAGTAGGTATGTACCATTCACTTTGAAAGGTTTGTCAAGTAGAACCTTTGAGCTGGAGTGATTTACCATTTCTGCGAGTCTATAATGTGAACGGTGGTAGTGTGGGCTCAAGGAGTGCAAAAAAATATCTGGGAGGTGTGTTATCATTTAGTGGAGCGTCGAGCAGGTTCAAAGGCAGTGGGAGGTGGAGGTGGTCCCCTGCGGTCCAGCTCCTCCACATACGCCATGAGGAGTTTGTGCCTCTCTTCTGACATACAGTCCAGAACCAGGTACCTTTTATCCTTTTGCAAGATCATCTCTATGTCTGACAACTGCTGCTCTGACTCCTGCATCAACTTACGTGATCTGGAGACACAAAAAAGGACATGCAATGAGTCAGAAGAACTGTATATTAACAGGACAGCTATTACAGTTTTTACTGTTGCTGTTTTCTCTTACTAAATAATTGTTTTTATATATGGTAGAATTAGAATCTAGAATTTTATGATCACAGATTTGAAGCTTCTCACTTGTAGGTGATGAACTTGGTCTCTTTCAGAAGAGTTCGGAAGTCTGCTTTGGCTGTGATGTACTTATCTTTGATGTAATCACCAAACTCCCTCTGTCTTTTCTACAGTGAAAAGGTGAACAGCAGGAACAAAGACTTACTCTGTAGCTTTAACATAGACATAGCTTTTTGACAAGAGGAGTACAACACATTCTTGTTTTTGAAAAAAAGACAGGCCTCACTCTGTCACTGCTGGAAAACTTGATGCATCTTGGATCTTCTTTAATGAGTTTCTTCACTTCCTTCCAAGATGTCATCAAATTGATCTGATGTAGAGGAAGGAATTTGAGATTAACAACAGATTAACTGACAACAAACAGAGTTAGACATATGACCCAGGTAATGGCGTCAGGGCACTACGTACGGAGGTCGTCTCATCCAGAAGTTGGCGAAATAGCTCCTTTTTCTTCTTTGCGAGGGCCTCGATGTGCTCGTTAAAGAGCCTCTCTTTCTCATCCCTCTCCAGCAGTGAGGATGACTCCCAGCGGTGATCCTTCCTCAGGGTCCGACATGTCTCTGACCAGTTTGCATCAGATGACTTTACCTGTCACATGCAGAAAACAATTTTTAATGACAATTTTACATTGTTAGATTTAAGATTAAATGGTTAGTTCACCCAAAAATGAAAATTAGGCTGCGTTTTACCCCCGAGGCATCCTAGGTGTATATGACTTTCTTCTTTCAGACGAATCCAGTCGGAGTTATATAAAAAATGATCTTTGATCTTTCAAGCTGTTTAATGCCAGTCAGCGGGTGTTGCATTGCTTCAGTCCAAAAGAACTTTAATAAAAAACGCCCATCCATAAAAAAAAGTGTCTCACACGGCTCCGGGGGGTGAACAAACGCCTCCTGTAGCGAATCGATGCATTTCTGTAAGAAAAATAACCATATTCAAAACGTAATAATCACTTGAATCTAGCTTGTGCTCACTGTTGTAAACAGAAGCAGTTCCGGGCTGATGATGTATGAGGTCAGCGTTGCGCATGCACCGCTCAGAAGTGACACACGCGGAAGAGCAGGGGAGAGATCAAAACAAAACAACAGTCAAGAATTAGAAGTACAAAACGAAGATTTGTAAAGAAGAATGTCAAAGGATTTTGATATAAGCCCAAGATGAGATTGTTTCCTTAGGCTTAAACAGATAGAAACTTTCCTTCCTTGTCGTGTAAAACAACGTTGGTTTTCACGAGGGGACTCACCGGCGCAGTCGCAACGCTGACGGACCGCATACGGTCTGCTCCCGGAACTGCTTCGGGTGTACAACTGTTGGCGCAAGCTACATTAAAGTGATTATTACGTTTTGAATATGGATATTTTTCTAACAAAAATGCATCGATTCGCTACAGAAGGCCTTTGTTCACCCCCCGGAGCCAAGTGAGACACTTTTTTTTATGGATGGGTGATTTTTATTGAAGTTCTTTTGGACTGAAGCAACGCAACACCCACTGAGTGGCATTAAACAGCTTGAAAGATCAAAGACAATTTTTTATATAACTCTGACTGGATTCGTCTGAAAGAAGAAAGTCATATACACCTAGGATGCCTCGGGGGGTGAGTAAAACGCAGCCTAATTTTCATTTTTGGGTGAACTAACCCTTTAAGGTTCCAGACTGAGATATTCAATCTGGCATGATATAAAGTCATACTGAAACACTGTCTATTACCATATCAGACAAGAGCGCTTTAAAATTCTGGACAGCTTCCTCCCTCTTGTGCTGTTCTCTCTCACGGTCAATCTCTTTGGTCTGCTCCGAGCGAAATCTCTGCACCATGCGCTCTCTTTCCCTTAGACTGGCCTCTATGCGGGCCTGTTTCTCTAGCTCCTTTTCTTTCTCAGAGTTTGGATTCTGGAGGAGCATTAAGATCATATAATAGAAAAAGCTAAGTTGTCAATACATGTTTTTTTTTTTTACATTTATCTTTTATCCATTATGTAAAAGTATTTATTATTTCTAAAGCACTATAATTTCATGCATATATTTCTCATTTGTTGGGTTGGCACCATGTAAAGTGTAAAGTGAAGCAGCTTCACTAACCTTGGCAAGACGCTCCACATACTCCTTAAATAGTTCTTCTCGAACTGCAGATGTTTCCACAGCCTTGTAGCGAGGGTCAGTCTCCATCTTTTCCTTCACTTTGCTCCAGCGCTGCTGACCATCAACATGGTAATCTGACAGGAGCTCAAAAAAGTCTTGCTTGACCTTAAAAAAAAATAGCAACAAAAATCTATAGGGTATTGGGGCTTAAGGTCCTTGCACAATGAGTCCGAAATTTTCGTATGCATTTTTCCGTTTTTTTTTCGTATTTGTCATCCTTTCCTACCAAAATGCTTGCTACAGATGTGAAAACGCAGAAAATCGAACCTGATCCGAATTCTTAATGACGGACGAAAGTTTTGGAGGCAGTGTGTAATCGTGATTGACACAACGTGAGGCCATATTTTTTTATCGTGCAAGAATTTTGGACGAGAATATTGGACTCTTTAAAGATTTTTAAGGGGATAGTTCACCCAAAAATGAAAATTCTGTCATTAATTACTCACCCTCATGTTGTTCCAAACCCTTAAGACCTTTGTTCATCTTCGGAACACAAAATGTTTTTGATGAAACCAGAGAGCTTTCTGACCCTGCATAGACAGCAATGTAACGGACACGTTCAAGAACCAGAAAGGTAGTAAGGACATCATTAAAATAGTCCATGTGACATCAGGGGTTCAACAGTAATGTTATGAAGCTACAAGAATACTTTTTTGCCCAAAGAACGACTTTATTCAACAATTTCTTCTCTTCTGTGTCAGTCTCATTACGATTGAACCACGGATGTCACATGGACTATTTTAACAATGTCTTTACTACTTTTCTGGGCCTTGAACGTGTCAGTTTCGTTGTCTATGCAGAGTCAGAAAGCTCTTAGATATCATAAAAAATATCTTAAAGGGGTACTATTATGCTTTTTCACTTTTTCAACTTAAGTTGGTCTGTAATGTTGCTGTTTGAGCATAAAAAAGATCTGCAAAGTTACAAAGCTCAAAGTCCACTTCAAAAGGAGATATTTTATTTAACAGAAATCACTTTTCAAAAACTACAACGAACGACTCGTTTGAACTACAACACATATTTTCCGGGATTTATGATATCACAAATATCGACGAATGGGACCCTGGTTGAGCTTTTCCTTTTTGGGTGAACTATCCCTTTAATGGTTAATGGTTAAATTTCAAGAGATAAAAATTTGGTAGGGTTGCAGTTTTAAACCCCAAAAGAGAGAATCCATGAAGTATCACCACTTTGCTATTGTCACCAAATAATATGAAATTTCTCCAATAAAGCTAATTTCTTCAAAATGACTCCAAGCCCATGTCTGCAGACAAAAGTGTATTGTGGTGGAGTGATAAAGGGGTCAGAGACATGACATGTTTACAGCACATACGAGTGCAGGAACACATGTTCAAATATAAACTGTATAGATCTAGGCTATTAGACAAAAGGATGGTGGTTCGAATCCCACATGAGATCATGACAACTCATTGCCCACCACTACTGCACCTTTGAGCAAGGCAAGTTAAATTAGTTACTTATATTGTTGGATTCTGTGACAATGTTTCCTCACGTCTGAACTATACATTTGCAATGAGTCACTACTGCCACCGGCCACTGCAACGGTTTAAAAATGTGATCGTTGTTAATACGTTTTGATTATCACGGAATTAGATGGGCATCCTCTGGTGAACCCCACCTGGTGAACACTCCCTCCTAACCTATGGCCCCCCCACACAGGTGACATTTCACTGGCATTAATGTTTGATTGCTGACCTTTAGCTGCCAAAGGCAATCAGCCCAGACGCTCTGCACTTAACCCTAGCCACAAAGACAGCAAGTGTGTGGACCAAACACCAGGGCAGATTACAGCTCATGAACAACTAACAAACAGTCACAGTCTCTTGGTCTCAGTCTGCGAGTGTATTCGTCTGTGGACATGGTGTATTTCAAGACAATGAATGTGAAGTATTTTAAAAAGTTACCAAGAGATATCCAATGTATAATAATGTCTGGGTAGGGGGTCCTGGTTCTGTGTGCACCCATTGAGCACTTGCTTCTATTGTATTAAATGTCAGTTAAATAACAAGTACCACTTCCGAAATTTTAATAGGATTGACATCTCAGAAGTTTATACAACAGTTCTGTATAAACTTCATCTCCTCACCTTTTCTCCACGATTCTTTGAGTTCTCTTTCTCCTTCTTTCTGAAGGCCGTCATGTATTCATTAAAAATGGCTTCTCTGTCTTTCATCTTTTCAACAGCCTTAAAGCGTGAATCCCTGGCGTGTTTGGCAGCGAACTCACTGAAAGTTGTTCTGTGAAGACGGCAAAGTCCCTGTTGTTAGATTATGCATTTAGCATATTTACATTCATAGCAATGTAAAAGAAGGATGGGTTACCACTGAATTAGGGATGTCAATCAGTAAAATATTTTAATACAATTAATTACATTACTGTTCAAAAGTTTGGGGCCAGCAAGATTTCTTTTAAATAAATTAATACTTTTTTCAGCAATGGCGCATTGGATTGATCAATAGTGACATTTGTAGATTTCTATATACAAACCCGATTCCAAAAAAGTTGGGACACTACAAATTGTGAATAAAAACAGAATGCAATGATGAGGAAGTTTCAAATTTCAATATTTTATTCAGAATAAAACATAGATGACATATCAAATGTTTAAAAAAAAAATTAGAAAATGTATCATTTTAAGGGAAAAAAAAAGTTGATTTTAAATTTCATGGCATCAAACACATCTCAAAAAAGTTGGGACAAGGCCTTGTTTACCACTGTGTGGCATCCCCTCTTTTTTTTTATAACAGTCTGCAAATGTCTGGGGCCTGCCTGAGGAGACAAGTTGCTCAAGTTTAGAAATAGGAATGTTGTCCCATTCTTGTCAAAATACAGGCTTCTATTGCTCAACTGTCTTAGGTCTTCTTTGTAGCATCTTCCTCTTTATGATGCGCCAAATGGTTTCTATGGGTGAAAGATCCGGACTGCAGGCTGGCCATTTCAGTACACGGATCCTTCTACGCAGCCATGATGTTGTAATTGACGCAGTATGTGGTCTGGCATTGTCATGTGGGAAAATGCAAGGTCTTCCCTGAAAGAAACAACGTCTGGATGGGAGCATATGTTATTCTAGAACTTGGATATACCTTTCAGCATCGATGGTGCATTTCCAGATGTGTAAGCTGCCCATGCCACACGCACTCATGCAAACCCATACCATCAGAGATGCAGGCTTCTGAACTTAGCGCTGATAACAACTTGGGTTGTCCTTGTCCTCTTTAGTCCGGACGACATGGCGTCCCAGTTTTCCAAAAAGAGCTTCAAATTTTGATATGTCTGACCACAGAACAGTTTTCCACTTAGCCACAGTCCATTTTAAATGAGCCTTGGCCCAGAGAAAAGCCTGCGCTTCTGGATCATGTTTAGAAATCGCTTCTTTTTTTACCTATAGAGTTTTAACCGGCAAGGGCGAATGGCACGGTGGATTGTGTTCAACGACAATGTTTTCTGGAAGTATTCCTGAGCCCATGTTGTGATTTCCATTACAGTAGCATTACTGTATGTGATGCAGTGCCGTCTAAGGGCACGAAGATCATTTCGCGCAGCCTGGAGCATTGGTGATCTTCTGCCCATCTTGACTTCTGAGAAACACTGCCACTCTGAGAGGCTCTTTTTATACACAATCATGTTGCCAATTGACCTAATAAAAAATTGGTCCTCCAGCTGTTCCTTATAACTTTTCCGGACTCTTATTGCTACCTGTCCCAACTTTATTGGAATGTGTAGCTCTCATGAAATCAAAAAAATGAGCCAATATTTGGCATGACATTTCAAAATGTCTCACTTTCAACAATTGATATGTTATCTATATTCTATTGTGAATAAAATATAAGTTTATGAGATTTGTAATTATTCCATTCCTTTTTTACTCACACTTTGTACAGTGTCCCAACTTTTTTGGAAACGGGTTTGTAAATAAAAAAGCTGTTCTTTAGACGTTCTATGCATCAAACGAATTCCTGCAAAAAATTACCACCCTTTCCACTGAAAATAGTTATTTTCTGCAAATTTTATTTTTGATTAATTAGTCAGGACATGTCAATATCGTTGTGAAAGACCCAAAGTAAGTTAATTCAAAAACATTATACCTGTTCAGCAAGGACAAAAACATTAAATAAACAAGACCTTAGAGGTGTTTCACACAGGATGCGTTACCTTGCTATTTTCTAATCGTTTTAGTTAGTCAGCATGCGATGGAAAACAATGAACGGGCACACTTTTCAAAGCCCACATTTTCAACTGGTTATTATTATAAACCTACTGGCTTATTTCTGATACACACCTTAGTAAGCTAGACACCATATTAACACTAACAGCATTGAGAATTAGAGTGTATCAGATGGTCCTTAGCGACTAAGGTTTAATGCGTTTACCTGACACCACAAGTTTAGCGTCCTCCATCATTTCACTGAAGTTAATCTTGGACATGCATGATTTTATTCTTTTCCTTTCCTCTCCTCCTCAGCAGTTGGTAGTCTTCACATACTGATCAGAACACATGCAGGAGCACCAGTCGGCGGGAGGACGAGTGGGCAACATGAAACACTATATTTGGCGACTGATTCAATCTGTTTTATTTGTGGACAGGAGAGCATGTTACATGTGTGTGTGTGTGTATATACCTGTTTTCTCTCTTTGGGATTGAGCAGCAGATAACGTGGATCGAATACAATCTTATGAAGCTCCTTCTCCCAGGTAGAGAATGCAGAGACCTGATAAAAGATGAGATGGAGAAAAAGAGTCATAGAGCCATTTCAACCCGCCTTCCTCTTAATTAGGGCCATTATAACGAGAAGAGAGCATTCAGTAGGTGAGCCCCTCTGAGCGTGTCTCTCTCCTGTGGCGCTGGAGTCAGGGTGTGTGAGCCCACTGCTTTTCATCCTGCATCCCACCATCCCTAATGAATGACACACACCAACAGGTGGTCCTCAGCTTCTATCTCTCAGCCTCCAAACCTTTCTTTTCCCACCATGCTAATTTGCGCAATGAGAGAAGTAATTAGATGGGGGTGAACGGGCAGCTCGTCTACTCGAGTGATGACTGTATATGCTGCTGTACGGCACCTCTCAGACACGTGGGGGTCCGAGGAGAGGAGGAAGGGGTCTTGCATTGATGATGAGACCCTTTGACTGCAAATGTGCCTTTCATCTTTGGCATTGGACGGCGTGGCAAAGGGCAGACAGCTCTCTACTACAGACTTGAAGGGATCTCCATCACATTAGCGACATATGCGTTTATCCATATTTCATAGTAGAAATATCAAATCTGTTGCCAAGAGGGGGGAGATGCGAGACTCCACTGATCAGTGGTTCTTTGATCACCTGAAAATGTCAGGTGAGTATTTTAATGAGAACCGTAGCTTAAACAAATGATGGGTTTAACCTTTAAGACCAGAAAATAAATATATAAACTGCACTGCAGGATCACGCCCAGCCAAATTTCTCTGCTTATTTATTTCATAACAAAATGGCAGTTTTATTTTGTGTTGACTTTGTAATTACATAAGTACATTAGTATACACTGGATTTAAAACTAGGCCCAACTAACTAGAATACCTGAGGAATAAATATAGTGCTGCCTTGTCATCATCATTCAGAGCAGATTACTTGATCTCTCACATGATTCACAGAGTACTAATGAAATACACACACAAAAAAATAATACATACACATTTTCTCTTAAAAGTTTGGGGTCAGTAAGATTTTACAAAAAGTCTCTTAAGCTCACCAAAGCAGCAATTATTTGATCAAAAAACAGTAATAAAGTGAAATATTCCAATTAGGAAAACTGTTTTCTGTTTGAATATTTTTTAAAATGTAATTTATTAACGTGATGGCAAAGTTGAATTTTCAGCAACATTACTCCAGTTTTTAGTGTCACATCACTCTTCAGATATCATTCTATATTGAAACGAAGAGGAACATTTATTATCATTATTAAAGGAGTCATGATTCATGACATAAACTGAGAAATCTAAATTCCCTTGATCTTTTGACATAAATGAGGTCATTGTACTATAAAAGCATCCTGTAAGTTTCAGAACTCAAAACTTTCTCGTTAGTCTAAAAACAGCTTATATTGAAGCAAGTCTATGAAGGTATTTTTGGTGCCCCCCCCCCCCCCCCCCCCCCAAAACAATGGATGGCGTTGTGAGCGTGACAGCGGAATTTGTAGTTGTAGAGAATAGCCACACATGTGTATCAGTAAATCTGAAGTCACAGACAAAAGTTGCAAACTTGTAGATATTTTTTCTCTCCCACAAACACAACACAACAGTTACACGTTCTTGAATCCTTCACTGCAGGTGCACAAATCAAGAAACTCGTACGCTCACAAGTTTTGCTACTATTGCTGCAGTGAATATGGTGCAAAACACATTCACAAACCTGCATCAAAAAATGTGAAGTCACAGACAAATTTTGTACAACCGCAAATCAGTATTTTGAATTCTTGCAATGAGATTTGCACGCTTGTAGAATGTTTTCTTACATATATATTTTTTTCTTGGATGCTTTTTCTAGCACAAACACAAGTGCATAACTACAACGGCGTGAATCTGCTGCTACGAGTCTCAAACACTGTTTTTCGCTTGCAAATGACAAGTTTCACGCTCTCTCCCTTATGCACCACCTATCTGTGTGATAAATGGTGCAAAAGTGATTTGTGCATCTGTAGAGGCAACGGCGCGCACTGTTCAGAGAGCAGAGAATTTCAGCCAATCAGAAGAGCTCATTTGGGCGCCTGAAACACGCCCCCTAGTTTTAACCACAACCCCGGAAAATCGCGAGCTGCGAGCATCTTGACAACGACAAGTATCAAAAAAGGTACGTGGGTATTTTTTCTTTCTGAAATCATTTGTTTATAGCTTAAATATAGCTACGTTGGTAAACAGTGTTTCTTAGTTAGGTTAGCAAATCTTATTTCACGAAAGGTAAGCTAACATTAGCCTACCTGCACTGTTAAGTGTGCTATTCAATCGTCTCGTATTAAATTACACTGTCTAATATAACGATTTATTCCTTGTATTCTGTTATGCTTTACCTTATAGAAAACTAAAGGTAAACTAAAGGTAATTTACAGCAGGCAATCTATAGTAGGTAAATATCTATAGTAGTAGATACTGAGCCAAATCACAAAACAAGGATTCTCAAAGCAATGAAAACTGAGATAACTAAAGTAATCCTACCCAACACTGAGCGTAATAATTACTAGGCAAATTACCTACTATACATTGCCTGCTGTAAATTACCTTTAGTTTACTATAGTAGGCTATCCCAATAAAAATGACTATTCACCAAAGAAAAAAAACATGGTACCCTTGGTTTTAACTTACTCACCTGCGAAGATGCACCCTGATCTATCATTTTTCTATAAGGTAAAGCATAACAGAATACAAGGAATAAATAGTTATATTAGACAGTGTAATTTAATAAGAGACGATTGAATAGCACACTTAACAATGCAGGTAGGCTACCGTTAGCTTACCCTTCGTGAAATAAGATTTGCTAACCTAACTAAGAAACACCGTTTACCAACGTAGCTATATTTAAGCTAAAAAACAAATGATTTCAGAAAGAAAAAAATAGCCACGTAACTTTTTTGATACTTATCGCTGTCAAGATGCTCGCAGCTCGCGATTTTTCGGGGTTGTGGCTAAAACTAGGGGGCGTGTTTCAGGCGCCCAAATGAGCTCTTCTGATTGGCTGAAATTCTCTGCTCTCTGAACAGTGCGCGCCGTTTCCTCTACAGATGCACAAATCACTTTTACACCATATGTCACACAGATATGTGGTGCAAAAGGGAGAGAGCGTGAAACTTGTCATTTGCAAACGAAAAACAGTGTTTGAGACTCGTAGAAGCAGATTCACGCCGTTGTAGTTATGCACTTGTGTTGGTGCTAGAAAAAGCATCCAAGAAAAAAAAAAATATATATATGTAAGAAAACATACTACAAGCATGCAAATCTCATTGCAAGAATTCACAAACTATTTGCGGATGTACAAAATTCGTCTGCGACTTCACATTTTTGATGCAGGTGTGCGAATGTGTTTTTCACCATATTCACTGCAGCAATAGTAGCAAAACTTGTGAGCGTACGAGTTTCTTGATGTGTGATTCGTAGACTAGGATTTGTGCACCTGCAGTGAAGGAGTCAAGAACGTGTAACTGTTGTGTTGTGTTTGTGGAAGAGAAAAAAAAATCTACAAGTTTGCAACTTTTTTCTGTGACTTCAGATTTACTGATACACATGTGTGGCTATTCTCTACAACTACAAATTCCGCTGTCACGCTCACTCAGTTGTTTTGCACCAAAAATACCTTCATACAAGTCTGCCAAAACGAAAGCTTGTGGAATGTACCACTCTATGATGTAAAAGTGTGGCTAAACACCACCTCTGCAGAAGAAGATCAACGCCTACTTCTACATCACTACCTGTTTAGCCCCGCCCACAGATTCACGCATGTAGTGTAAATAATGAGAGAGGCAAACACAGGTCTACACAGAATAAAGGTGCTCCAAAGACAAACAAAAATGCTGTGCAGTGCCAAGTTGTGGAAAAACACAGTCTTTGCATTGCCTTCCTTCTGATCCCAATATTAAGTAAGAGTAGATGAAATTTATTTTTAATGAAGTACCAGACCACATCAGTAAGAACTTGGTCCTTTGTTCACTTCATTTTACCGCAGATTCGTTTACAAACAAGGCACAATCGACGCGGGATTTTCAGAAAGATTGAAAATAAAAGACGATGCTGTGCCGAATATATTGGATCCGACAGTAATGTTGCAGTATTTATGCGTTTTTAACCTAAATCACAGTTCATCTGTGAAGGATGTAGGCTGTCAAAGATACACAACTGTTAGCCAATCATAGCAGTGGGTGTTTACTTCTGAGTCTACAATCCGCCACACCGATTTAAATGAAGCGTTCCAATGAGGGGGGTCAAAACAGGACAAAAAATAGCCTATTAGTTATAAATTATGTTGTTTTGGATATAAAAATCTTGACAACATTATAAGTGGACCTCAGAAAACAGTACAAAATAATAAAAAGGCAATTCATGACCCCTTTAAATGTTGAAAACAGTTGCTTAGTATTTTTGAGGAAACCATAATACATTTTTTCAAGACTTCAGATGAATAGAAAGTTAAAAAGAACAGTATTTATTTAAAATAAAAATATTCTGTAACATTATAAACGTCTTTACTGTCACTTTGGATAAATTTAATGCATCCTTGCTGAATAAGTGCCAATTAAAAAAAAAAATCTTAAAACTTTTGCAAGGAAGTTTATGTGCGTGTGCATCTATTTACTTATTAAATAAAATAAAATGTATGTGTCTTACCCTCGCTCAAGCAGCATGTCTTTAAACTGACTCATCCGAGCTTCCTGAGGTACCACGGCTCTCTCACGTGCCGCCTTCAGCTCTGCCTCCATAGCTGTCTCTTTCTCTGTGTCAGCCTCCTTCTTCTCCTCTATCCTAAAGCACAAAAGAACAAATCAGTCAGAAGATTTGCGACTAAGCCTAAACCAGCCTATTCATATCAAGTCTGAACTTTTGCCATGAAATCACACAAGATAACAAAACAAATGTCTTTGACTTATTTCACAGCCCATAATATCATAATAATCTGCTGTCGTCTTATTTAGACCAGACACATTTTTAATTGTTCAGATGCTGTTTACTTTATTTTAGCATCCAAACAATTGATTCTGGTAGTCACATTTTTTTTTAGAGACTGAAGAAATTCTGGCATCTGACTAAGGGTGAACAGTTAAAAAATGCTCATGAATATTTTATACTTTCCTTTGCATTTGATTTTGTGTGAACTGCCTTTAAATCCTGGGAGACATGAAGAATTTTATGCAACTTCCTCTGAAAAGTCAAAACTGACTTTTTACTTTCTTAATACTCGTTTTTGTAAAAATTCTCACTTTCGTCTCTTGGCCTTGCTGGGTTCATCTTCAGGTGTGTCTTCTGCTACAGCAAACTCCTGCTCCTCTTTAGCTAGCACTGTGTCCCAGGAAACACAAACATGCAACAGAAGGTTTGGACAGTTATTAACAAGCTGTTGAAGGTCTGAAAGGGGATAGAGAACGATTCATGCTCACAGCTGACATGCAGACAGGAGTTTTTCCCACTTTTGAAGTGTGGCATAGAGACAAATTTTGAAAAATATAAAAACATTACATGTCAAATTTGTTCTTATTGCAGGGCTCCAGGCTGCGCCTAAGATGGCTACATTTGTGACCAAAAATATTAATTAGCAAGTTACATTTGTAATGAGATCGCCAATGGTTTCAACATAAATTTACACATTATGATATTAAATAAAAATTGCAGAACAACTATGAGAGGCCTGAAAATGGATGCGCTATAAAAGGTGGGCAGAAGAAGTCTCTTATGTTCACCATGGCTGCTTTTATTTGATCAAAAATAAAGTAAAAAGTAATATTGTGAAATATTTTAAAATAACTTTTTTTATTTGAATATATTTAAAATGTAATTTATTCCTGTGATTTCAAAGCGGAATTTTTAGCATAATTTCTCCAGTCACATGATCCTTCAGAAATCATTCTAATATTCTGATTTACTGCTCAAAAACAATTATTATTATTATTATGTTGAAAACAGCCGAGTAGAATTTTTCAGGTTTCTTTGATGAATAGAAAATTCAGAAGAACAGCATATATCTGAAATAGTAATCTTTTGTAACATTATAAACGTCTCCATTGTCACTTTTGATGAATTCTTGCTTAATAAAAGTATTTATTTCTATAATTTCTTTCCCAAAAAAATGGTATAGTGTATAACGTTACAAAAGCTTTTCATTTCAGATAAATGCTGATCTTTGGATCTTTCTATTCATCAAAGAATCTTGAAAAAATTTACTCAAGTGTTTTAAATATTGATAATAATAAAATAATAATAAAAAGTTCTTGAACAGCAAATCAGCATATTAGAATGATTTATGAAGAATTACAGGGTGCATCCTTTTCCATTAAATTAGAATGTAATGGAAAAGCGCCCTCCCATTTATCTCAGTAATTCAACTCAAATTGTGAATTTTGTGTATTAAATAAATTCAATGCACAGAGACTGAAGTAGTTAAGTCTTTGGTTCTTTATTGTGATGATTTGGCTCACATTTAACAAAAACCCACCAAAGCACCCTATCTCAACAAATTAGATATGTGACATGCCAATCAGCTAATCAACTCAAAAACCTGCAAAGGTTTCCTGAGCCTTCAAAATTGTCTCTCAGTTTTGTTCACTAGGCTACACAATCATGGGGGAAGACTGCTGATCTGACAGTTGACCAGAAGACAATCAATGACACCCTTCAAAGAGGGTAAGCCACAAACATTCAGTGCCAAAGAAGCTGGCTGTTCACAGATTGCTGTATCCAAGCATGTTAACAGAGAGTTGAGTGGGAGGAAAAAGTGTGGAAGAAAAGATGCACAACCAACCAAGAGAAACGCAGCCTTATGAGGATTGTCAAGCAAAAAATCGATTCAAGAATTTGAGTGAACGTCACAAGGAGTGGACTGAGGCTGGGGTCAAGGCATCAATAGCCACCACACACAGACGTTTCAAGGAGTTTGGCTACAGTTGTCGTATTCCTCGTGTTAAGCCACTCCTGAACCACAGAAAACATCAGAAGCGTCTTACCTGGGCTAAGGAGAAAAAGAACTGGACTGTTGCCCAGTGGTCCAAAGTCCTCTTTCAGATGAGAGCAAGTTTTGTATTTCATGGAAACCAAGGTCCTAGAGTATGGAGGAAGGGTGGAGAAGCTCATAGCCCAAGTAGCATGAAGTCCAGTGTTAAGTTTCCACAGTCTGTGATGATTTGGGGTGCAATGTCATATGCTGGTGTTGGTCCATTGTGTTTTTTTAAACCAATGTCACTGCACCCGTTTACGAAGAAATTTTGGTGCACTTCATGCTTCCTTCTGCTGACCTGCTTTTTGGAGATGCTGATTTCATTTTCCAGCTGGGTTTGGCTCCTGCCCACACTGCCAAAAGCACAAAGTTGGTTAAATGACCACGGTGTTGATGTGCTTGACTGGCCAGCAAACTCACAAGACCTGAACCCCATAGAGAATATATGGGGTAATGTCAAGAGGAAAATGAGAAACAAGAGACCAAAAAATGCAGATTAGTTGAAGGCCACTGTCAAAGAAACCTGGTTTTCCATACCACCTCAGCAGTGCCACAAAACTGATCACCTCCATGCCACGCCGAATTGAGGCAGTAATTAAAGCAAAATGAGCCCCTACCAAGTATTGAGTACAAGTACAGTAAATGAACATATTTCCAGAAGGCCAACAATTCACTAAATATGTTTTTAGTGGTGTTATGAAGTATTCTAATTTGTTGAGATTGTGAATGGGTGGGTTTTTGTTAAATGTGAGCCAAAATCATCACAATTAACAAAAACCAAAGACGTAAAACTACTTCATGTCGTGTGGCATTGAGGTTTATGGAATACACGATTTCACAATGAGTTGACATTCCTGACAAAATGAACCTTTCCACGCATTCTAAATTCTATGAGAGCACCTGGATGTGACACTGAAGACTGGAGTAATGATGCTGAAAATTTAGCTTTGATCACAGGAATAAATTAGATTTGAAAATATATTCAAATAGAAATCAGTTATTTTAAATAGTAAAAATATTTCACAATATTACTGCTTTTGCTGTATTTTGGATCAAATAAATATATTATGTGTGAAACTTTGACTGGCAGTGTAAGTGCTTAAAATTCAAGTGCAAGTTCATTTCTATGCTGGCACTTCAAAAATAATATTTGGTGCCTGTTTTTTTTCCGGTTTCTTTATTTTTGTCTGGAGCTCTGCTTTCTGGCTGTTTTATCAATTACTTGATTATGGAAAACTAGTAAATTGCATATGGTTTGGATACAGCATTATTTCGATCCTTTCTAAATATTTGTTAAAAAACACATAAACAATCTGTAATTTCTACAAAAAAGTGAAAATACTTAATACGAGAGATATTTAACATTAAATGCAACAGATGCATTTTTATGGAGATGACCTTTACCCAGTTTGTTGCTGTTGTCCAGGCCTCTTTTGTGGGGAGGTTCCTGGATCGCTTTATCAACATCAACCCGTCCTACCAGCTCCTCCGGCCGCTCCCACATAGACAGACGCGTGGTTGGGTTGTAAAAGAACACTCGCTCGTCACCCGTCCACACCACACACCTGACACATATGCATAAGCATTGGGCACAGGTAAATCCAATACAAAGAGCCAACACCAAAAAGCTCCAAATAATTTTTTCACTTTATTTATAAATCAAAACTTGTCTATTAAATGTAGCTGATCTGATTTGTGCAAATCAAATAAATCTGTGTAAACAGCAGTTGCCTACCACGGTGTGCCAGGAATAGGTGTGGTTGCAACAGGCTTTGCCTTTTTCACTGCCTTCTGTTCCTCTGTCATCTCTTCCTCTTTCAGCTCCAAGGAATAACACACAGATGATGTCAGAAACGGTTGTTTGCACACAACAATTTAGAAAACTAGATATACTACCAACCTCTTTCTTCTCTTTTGGTGGATCAATTTTTGGGCTTCCATCTTCCATTTCCATGATTTCAGCATCAATCATGTCAAGAGCTGCATCCTTGATCTTCTCACTCTCTTTTTCTGTTATGGAGACATGGAGAAGAGCAACTGTCAAATCAGGAAATATTGAAGACAGTTGGAAACAAATACATATATATTATACTGACTGGAAATAATGTGTTATAATCATCTTTGCACATTTCCACAGTTCTACTTAAACTGTAACATTAGTAAACTAGAAATAAAAAACAATTTAACAGAATTAGCACAACACCAGTATTGAAAAAGAAAATGTCATTGGTAATTAATATTTAATTAACTTATTTTTTTTTTTTACAAGTCATGCCAAGGGTAATTGCCCTAGTGGTCTTAACCTGTCTCTTTGAGTTCTTCTGGTTTGTCCCAGGTGGTCTCCTGTGTGTGTTTATTGTAGTAGTAGGACTTTCCCTCTGGGGTTTTAAACTCAGTCCAGTCAGATGTAATCAGAGCTCTAGGCAGTCCTGAGGGCCCAGCCATTGCCATTTGAGGAGGCATCATGGGTACCAAAGGTGGTGCCATGCCAGGGAGCATACCTTGATATAACATACACAAAATCAGAATCGGTTCAAGACAGGTGGCTCTTCTCTCCCATAATAAAAAAGACGGAATAATTATTTTGCATAGTTATATTAGTTACACATAAATATAGTTACATAGTTAAAACATAATATGAAGAGAAAAAAAAAGTCAGAATTTCTACTAGTAGAAAAAAAAATCTTAAAATCTTTGTTGGATGATTTAACTACAGCACAAAATATCATAAGAACCTAAATATTCAATTAAACATGGGACTAATGCATGCAAAGACAATATCACCACAATATCACATTAAAAACATTATAGAAAAAAGGGACACAAGGTAGGAACATCATTACGACAAATCACAACACTGTGTTATTTGAATTTCTATTGCAGTTTATTATCTACTGCCTACAACTCAACTGTAACTGTTACACGTATTCAGAGGGGGGAAAAAACAGATCTACTCCAACTAAGTAAAATGTTAAGTCAAAAACAATTGAAAAAGCGAAGTGAGTCAGCCTATGTCTCATTTGTAAGAAACAGAGGGGCCTCTAATTGGAAATGATTACATTGAAAAAAGCATAAAGATGCACAACAGTTACTAACATGCCATAACGGGGAAGGGAATTACCGTTTTTGGTAGGAGAGATAGTCTTTACATAGGGACAGCTGACTATCTGCATCATTGCTACACCTGAAAGAGCATATAAGCAAGCAAAGAATGTTGGAAAAGACACAAACATACGTCAACTACTGCTTCCAGGTGTAAGGGGAGCAAATACTAGATCATTTATAATGTAAACACTACAGTATCTCCTACAGTGCTAGCTGATCTATATTCAACTGAAATTAGGCGATAATGTCAGCCTATGTTGCTTGACAACAAGTGCACATGAAAATGGCGGATTACTGCCATCTATAGAACACTGAATGTCACTTCTGCAACACCACGACATTAATGCAGTAGTTAAGACTGCAATTATCATTTAATATATTACAATAGAGCTTGCTTTGCTTTCTAGAATCATTTTTGCCATACAACTTCACTAAAGATGTTTAGCAACTGTAAGCAGTGAAGAAAAACAAGGGCATCGTTTAGAGCCTACAGGTTCCAGTCAAACTACAGACATGCACTGGATAGTGTGAAAAAGACAGAAAGACAAGGAACAGAGGAGAGAAAGGCAATCGCATACTAGAGCAGAAGAATTCTTAACAGGGTACAGATGATTCAACAAGTTCAAAGGTCAAACCTACCGGGCAGCGGAATGGGCATGCCAGGCAGGGGCACTCTGAAGGGTGGCACCATGACAGGAGGGAAACCTGGCATTGGAGCAGCGGCCTGTGGCACAGTATGGGGCAATGCCAACGGCAGAGGTGGTGGTCCTGTAGTCATTGCCACTGTAACCGTCGGAGGATTGACAGCTGCTATTGGGGTTGCCATTGCACTGGGAGTTGTGGTTACAACTGACGGCATCTCCATGACATCATGGGCTACAGGTCAAACAATTGGGTACAGAATGATCACAGATTAACTTCTGACACCCAGACAAAGCAAACAAAAAAATGGGGAACAAAAATGTTCCCAGAATGTGCTTCTGACTCAAAACAACATCTGACACCCAGACAAAATAAACAAATAACCAAACAACTGGGTAACAAAAATTAAGCCCAAACCTGATTCAAAACTATTTCTGACACCCAGAAAAAGAACAAACCAACAAATAAACGGGGAACAAAACAAACTTCTGCAGAATGTGTTTCTAATATATAACAACTTTTGACACCCAGACAAAGTAAATAAAATATGGGGTAACAAAACATTTTTTCCCGAATGAGTTTCTGACCCAAAACAACTTCTGACACCCAGACAAAATAAACAAATAAATGTGTAACAAAAATGAAGCTCAAATCCTGATCCAAAACAATTTCTGACACTTAGAAAACTGAAAAAAAAAAAACATAAATAAATGGGGAACAAAAACTTCTCCAGAATGTGTTTCTAATGTCAACTTCTGACACCCAGACAAAATAAATAAAGCAAATATGGGGAACAAAACATTTTTTTCTCAAATGAGTTTCTGACCCAAAACAACTTCTTGACACCAAGACAAAAAGAACGAACAAACAAACAAACATATGGGGAATGAAACAAGCTTCTCCAGAATGCTGTTTCTGACCCAAAAAGCTTATAAATGATTGGTCAACAAATTAAATCTCATAAAAGCTGTTGCTTAGAGGTCTCATTGGAATTACATTTACCTGACACAGGTGTTGGGAGGAGAGGTGAGGCTGCTCTGATGCTGGGAGAGGAGGTGGAGCTCATGACCATGGAGGGGCTCTGGGAGGTGTGTGTGGTTGTAGTGCTGTTGGCTGCAGCTGGGATGCTGACAGATGGACCAGGCCCGATGGAACCTCCGATGGCTGCTGCTGCTGCTGCCACCGCCTGGCTCAGCATCACTGGACCCAGCTCAGCCTGCTGGATCACCTTCACTCCTTCAGGCTTCGTCCAGGATGATGCCCTTGTACGTGCATTGTAATAATACACCTAAATAATAAGGAAAAGCAAACAGACGAGGACAGGAGATCAAGCTGTTTGCACTGTAAAGAAAGAAAATTTGTATTTATGTTATCATCTAATTGTATCAAGCAAGAAGTGTAACAATGCAACAGTGCACCGTGAACTTCAAAAATATGCATTATGCAAAATCCAATGAATTATGCTTTTATTTCTTATGCAAAATAGAATTTGTAATATCTTGTCAATTGACCATTCGCAAAGACCCGCCCTCCTTAGTTACTGTTGCTATCCCCGACAAACAATGCCGCTCTCACTATATAATATACACTAGTGTCCTAAAGTTAGGTTTTTCTGAAGAAAACAGTACTTTTATTCAGCAGTGTTTCATTAAATTGTTTGTAAGTGACATTAAAACATTTGTAATATTACTAATGTTTTCCAGTTTAAATAAAAGCAGATCTTTTCAACATTGTACTCAAAGAATTTCAAAAAACAAGAATACAACTCTCCAGGTCAAGTGACTGGAATACAACCCAAAACACTTTGCCATGGGGAACCAACAATGTCTTTCAATCCACAAAGAATTAGAAGTCATACCTTGCCATCAGGGCTCTTATTCTCCACCCAGATCTCTTCTGTAGAGGGCAGGGAAGGAGGAGCAGGAGCAGGAGTAGGAGCAGGAGAGGCTGTAGGGGGTATTCCTGGAGGGAAAATCATGCCAGGTGGAGGCGGCATGGATCCACCAGGTGGAGGCATAAACGGGGGTCTCTTAAAGTGAAAAATAAGTCATAGGTGCATGTCAATGAAACCTTCCCAATTCCCAACATCTTAAAAAGCTGAGGAATTACATAATAAATGGTATCTGATGTAATATCCATACCTGTAAAGGTGGGGCACCCATGGGAGGGGGCACACTGGGGTCAAAGGGAATGCGTCCGAAGGGCGGCCGGGCAGGAGGTGGAGGACCCCTCATCATAGGAAAGGGAGGCAAAGGGGTGCTCAGTAAAGGCTGCCTGCGGGTGGAGGGGTTGGTGGGTGGAGGGGCAACGGCAGGGAAAAGGAGTGCTGGCTGCTGAGCCATGCTGATGGAGCGAAAAAAAAAACTTAAATAGTATCCGTACAGCACACAACGACTGCTGCAAACTATAACAATAGCTGGAGACAATAACTCATTCTTACGAACCATAACTAGGCCTGTCGCAATAATCAATATATCGACTTTGTACATTTAACATGACCGCAATAATTTTTGGTGACGCAACATATAGCCCATTATATTTACTTAAAAATTAATGTCACCATGTTTTGTACATTCCACTTGCGCCTGTGTTTTTTGCAGCTTCTCGTACATAGCGTGGTGTAGTCATGAGGTGCTAGTTCAAATTTTAAAAAATGCTTCTACAAAAAAAGTTTCATCTTCTGCAGATATGGTCTTGTTTAGGGATCTGTGTCTTTGTGCAGACGGACATCTGACTGCTGAGTAGTGATTGTGTTTTTCAGCAATAGTGTGCACCCTTAATTTACAGAGAAAAGAAGGTCAGGGAAAAATCTGCAGATGGAAAAATCTCCATACGAGCTCTTTGTGCATTTTTCTTTTGTTTTTTGTGTGTACTTGTTACTTTGCACTTTTTGTTAGAAAATTTTAATTTACTGTTTATTCAAGATTTTTTAAGGTATCTAATATTTTGATACTTAATTTCCATGATCTAAATATTCTTAAAAGTTTGTTGTCATTTGGAAGTGTGTAGGCCTTCTTGCATTATTATTCTGTTACATTATGATTATATATTCAGTGGCATAAATGGTCTTTAAAATGACAATATTATCGCAATTATTTCTGGGGGAATATATCGCACAACAAAAAGTTGTTATCGTGACGGGTCTAACCATAACGCCCAATACATTTTTCCAGAGGTGCCATAATAGACTTTATATGACGCAATTATGTCTAAAAACACGATCTGTAACTTGAAGTGCGCTTAAAAAGTCAAGACATAACGATGTAAAAACATTCAGCCGTATGCTGTTATGATGCTTTCATTGTCCACGACTCAACAGGCCACACGAGGCTTAAAAGAGATTCAAATTAGCCAAGTGCGAAACGTTATTCAGTGTACTGTTAAGGAAAAACTGAAGCTAACTATAACTGATCGTTTGTGTTAGCCGGTGTATGAAAAAAAAAAATGCAAAATCCACACCTGTTAGCGGCCAGGCCAATGCCTTCTGCCTCTGTGTGCTCCGCCATAACGGGAATAAGTTACAACAAAAGTCCCCTCGACGCATTTCCGGTGGAGTCTGGTGTACGGCCGTCAAATGGATATAAAACATTATTTAAACGTAAGATAATACCTTTTCATTTCACATAGTTTTAAATAATCAATATTTCTGAATTGGTCCTATATATTTCC
The DNA here is from genome assembly GCA_018155175.1 of Sinocyclocheilus anophthalmus. Classification (NCBI taxonomy): domain Eukaryota; kingdom Metazoa; phylum Chordata; class Actinopteri; order Cypriniformes; family Cyprinidae; genus Sinocyclocheilus; species Sinocyclocheilus anophthalmus. The sequence goes on from JADLZN010009975.1 coordinate 1,010,081, forward strand.
CCCCAAACTGGTTTCATCCGGGTGATTTGTGAAGTGGCAAGGGAACTGCACTCATAAGATTTTGAAAAAATAAAATAAAATTAGTGTAAAATAGGTTATAGGACTCCCTAAAAATTATAAAACGTATCATATCCGATTTGTTTCTGTTAGTAAAATTCTGGTTGTTGCGTTAATACTTTCTTAATATCTTAAAATCTTAATATTTTCACAAAGATTTTATACGACTTTATCGTTTTGACAATATTTATTTGTTTGTTTGTTTACACTTTTTTAATGGTTGGATCGATTACCTAAAATAACATACTTTAAAAATGTTATTTCTACACTTTTATTGTGAAAATAAGAGCTTTTCTCGGTCCCGGAAGTACACAAACACAGGGCGCTCACGTTGTTTTTTAGCAATGGACACCATACATGCTTGTTTCAAAGAGAAAATCGGCGAAGTGCTTTTACCAGGAGATGTGTTCTCATTCAGGTTGTCTGAATCTGGAGATGGTAGTATCAAAACCGAAAAGATAATATGCGGTCCAGGGCTCCGGAGAAACGGAGAGGAAGTTCAAGTGTGCAAAAGTGGAATTTTGCGCCATAAACAGCCAAATATGTACTGGATAGACTCTCAGCAGAGACGGGTGAGGAACTGGACTCACACCAGTAAACCCATCGTTTGTGCACTTATTATTTTAGCTCAGCTAATGTTTGTTCTGTTTGAAATTACATTTTGTAATTGTATTAATAAATTTTTTTTTTTTTTATGTTTATTGCTCATTATCATTCTTTTTTTTTTCTCTCAATAAAATGCTCCTAGTATTCAGAACATGTGTATACTTATTTTTGGTACTTTTCTAAATACAATTTAACAATAAATATAAAAATGAAAAAGCTTTATAAAATCAAAAAAATGAACACATTGTTCCCAAAGCAAGTTGTCACTCAGTAAAGCTAAATAGTTCTGTTAATCCTTATTTCTTCCAGTATGTACCAGCCAAAGGTGAAAGTGTGATCGGCATTGTGACTGCAAAGTCTGGAGATATCTTCAAAGTGGACGTGGGAGGAAGTGAACAGGCATCTCTTTCATACCTGGCATTTGAGGGAGCAACCAAGAGGAACAGACCTAATGTGCAGGTACTTTCACAAATATTTTTAACACTCTGACTTGACCCCACTTGTATTGTTATTTCTTTACGAGCACTGTTTATGTTGTATTATGAATGTACACAATGATATTGTGTGGTTTTGTTCTGCAGGTTGGAGATCTGGTGTACGGTCAGTTCACAATTGCCAACAAAGATATGGAACCCGAGTTGGTTTGTATAGACAGCTGTGGCAGGGCCAACGGGATGGGGGTGTTTGGAGCTGATGGGCTGCTCTTTAAAGTATCACTGGGACTCGTGCGCAGGTTTGTGATTTGTCCGTGTAGTACAGCTTAGAAATCTATATACTTCCTAGCTTAACTTTAAAAGCAAGACACCCCAGGTGAATGGGGTAAAAATAAAATTAAGTACTAGATTACGTACTATCCTAGTTGATTATTTACATTAAGATTGAAAAAAAAAATTGTATTACAAGTTTCTGAAATGTAGTTTGATTAAATACAAATTAAATATGCACTAATCTGCATAAATCGGAACATTGAATAAAGCTAGGTTCAAAATCTTCATTTCATTTTGTTGTCATATTAGAGTCAAAGGATTTTACAGAGAGGATTTTTGATATCTCTTTTTAGCACTCCACAAAATACCGTCAACAGCCTGAAAAAAAAAACATTTTCACCATGTTTTTAGGAAAAATACATTTAAAATTACGTTTTTGTGCTACTGAGGTGAAATTATTTTTAGAAAATGGCTATTGTAGTTCAAATGAGTGTATTTTGCATGTTCTGAAAAGCCAAAATCTCAAAATTGACCAGTGCATGAAATGTTTTTGCCTGTTGTGTCTTGCCTACAAGGCTACAGTAAAGAATGTGGTGGTGCTCTTTCCATCAGACTTCTGGCTCCTCAGAGTGAAATAATAAAGGACCTGGAGAAGATTTTTCCCTTTGAGCTGGTTGTTGGGATGAATGGCAGAGTGTGGGTGAAAGCAAAGACTGTTCAGCAGACGCTGATAGTGACCAATCTTCTGGAGACATGCGAGAACATGACCTCACAACAGAGACAGACACTGTTTAAGAGAGTGGCAGAAGGCTTCCTCTAGAGGACATCTGAAATACCACTTTTCCCACAATACACCTGGGTGGCAGACATGCCAAAATTACACATCATCAGTTTTCAGATTTTCAAAGCCTCTGGAAAAGTTCAGAAATAACAGAGCCTACAATGGACATCGCTTCCTTTGTATTTCCGGTTTTGAAAACAGAATAAGGAAGAGAAGTCACCATTTCTCTTTAAAGAAATCAATACGATTCTAAAAATACACTTTTGTATGAGTAAAAATGAATAAAATCCTGGTGATATGCAACTGATTTTTGTTGTAATGATTATCGTAATAACTTATACTTCATGTTCGCTGTGTTGTTCGTGTCCAGAAGGGAGCACTTTTTCTCCAGTTTCTTTAGCCGGCTTGTGGTTTTGAAAGTTGCTGCTATACTGGTAGTTGCAGGAAATGACTTAAGATGTTTAGATAAGAGAAATGCAATGACTGTAACCAGCGTCATTTTATATCCAGTTATTGAGAAATCCCTCATCCTTTTTTTTTTTACAGGCATGTGGAGCATTAATCATTGCGCTAGTCTACAGCCAGCCTAAGGTGTCAAATATAATTCAGTAATAAGTGTGTGTAGATAGTTATAGAAGTTTATTGCTTTTACAACACAGATTTACAATACAAATATATAAAAGTCTACAAAGCCTTGTAACCCACCTGTTCTCTGCAACTTTTATGTTTATGTAACTAAATGTTACATAACGGATAAAACTGGAATTTTACACTACCCTTTCAAAAGTTTGGGGTCAGTAATTTTTGGTTTGTTTTGAAATAAGTATCTTGTGGTCATGAAGGATGCATTTATTTGATCAAACATATAGTTTAATGCAGTAACATTGTGAAATATTATATATAACGTGTCTATTTTGATAAAATGTCATTTGTTTCTGTGATGACAGAAACATTTTCAGCAGACATTACTCAAGTCTTCAGTGTCACATGATTCCTAAGAAATCATTCGTATATGCTGATTTGGTGCTCACATTTCTTCTTATCAATGTGAAACCAGTTGCGTTTGTGGAAAATATTACAGCCATTATGTGATTGAACAACAGAACATTCAGAATTTATTTGAAATAGCAAATATATATAAATAAAGGGACATGAAATATTGACATCAGGTGAAATTATGTATCAATTGTCAGTAGTTTAGTGGTTATTATACAAAAATATTTTACTGCTGAAAGCCATGATTGACCAATCAAATGAAGTATGTCAGAGAGCCGTTTAATAATATTGTTGATTTAGACTGACTAAGCATTTATAGCTTGATTAGTTGATGAAGCTCCTCAGCCATGAGTTCCCATGGGCTCTGACTTTCAGTTCTTGTAAATGAAAGTGGAATTTGCATGAAGATGCTGATCAACATGGAAAGATGTGTCTGGGCACGTTTTCCTCATTGAATGACTGATATATGCAGACGAGTGTCCAAGGCAGTACCAGGGGCATGGAAGATTTGAGTCACTGCAAGAACAATGTATTTGAGCTCCTATTCTACGAGAACACAAATCTGCCTCACATTAGACATGCAAACCACAAAGCCTGCAGCTATTTTTCGATAGTAATTAAGGAGCTAAGCTATTAAAGTTGCAGGAGAAGTATGATTTCCGCCTTTTCTGCAACTGCTTTGTAAAATCTGCAGCTAAGTCACAACACGATGCATTTTCATGTCTTGATTGAAATGTGAATCTCAGCTAATGATTTCTCCAAAGACTAACCATGGAGTCTAATGAGACGGGATTGAAGGTGTTGAGCCCTTGCCCTATAAAATGCTTACAAATGTTGAGTTTGTTATTCACAAGAAGCATGGCCTGATGTGAACCAAGCCTCAAACAAAAGAGATCTCATAACAGCTAAAAATGAAGAATTGTTGCATAAAGCTGGAAAGGATTATAAAAGTATTTCTGAAAGCTTTCTGTTCATCAGTCCTCGGTAAGATAAATATGTCTATAAATGGAGAAAGTTCAGCACAGTTTATACTCCCTAAGTGGGCGTCCTGCATGAAGACTGAAAGAGCATGGCACAAAATGCTCAATGACGTTAGCTAAAAACAGAAATACTCTGAAAACACTCAAACCTATCTGTTAATGCGTCTATGGTACATAAAACATTTAAAGAGATAGTTCACCCAAAAAATGTCTCACCCGAAAGTTGTTCCAAACCTGTATGCGTTTCTTTCTTCTGTTGAGCACATAAGATATTTTGAAGAATGTTGGTAACTAACAGTTGACGGTAGTTATATGAAGAAAAAAAAACACTACGGAAGTCAACTGTGAAACTGTGAAAGTTTTACGCTTGTTTAATAAAGACATAAAATCTTTTGTTTTTGTGTTATTTAAACAGACTACAATTTCTTTATTGTTGCAACTTGAAAAGTATCTAATTTTATGACCAATTAATGTGCGTGTTCATGGCAAATCCAGGGCTTTACTTTATATATTCTATGCTACAGACATTTTGCATACAGGTTCTATATGTTCCATCCCACGCTGTAAAGTATCCATTAAGTGTGTCTAAAAATGAACCTGTTTAGACAAGCACTTTTGAATTCTTCTCACTTCATAATCTACAACGCTGTGACATGCCAGGTGTGGCAGGTGGGCATTCCTCTCTTTTAAATCTAATGAGAGACGATGACATTCAAACATATTCACCTGACAGCCAAATGAAAGGTGAAATATTACCCTGCTTGCATAATAGAAAGTAATGTGCCACAGAAATGATAGAGACTCATTCTCCATAGAATTCATAACATGTAATCTGATTCACACACTATAATTAAAAACAGCTTTTCATATTGGAATTCAATTCAATATCCTTATTGTGATTTAAAGGGATGGTTCACCAAAAATAATTTCCCCCCTCCTCTTCATTATTCAAACCTGTGTAATTTTTTTCCTTTTCTGTATAAAGCAAGGGAAGGTGAATTTAACGACCAATAACCATCTACTACTCAACTATCTTACAAATAAATACCTTAAAATAATGTTTTGTATCCACCAGGCCACCATTTCAATAAAACAACAAATGTAGCAATTACATTCTAATTATTTAATGTAAATGTAGTAAAATACAGTCATAATAAAGTACAAATCTAGCCATGTTTCCACAATGTTTTTTTTTTTCTAAATGATCAAAACAATGAAGGATTTTTTATCTTTTCTTTCTCTTGTTCAATAAAACGTATGTAGTAAAAGTGTCACATGAAGACATCTCAAAACGATTGACAGAAATGAATCAAAATAACCAGCTCCAGAGTCCAGCTTTAGTATTTCTGCAAATTAAATGTAAAAAAAAAAATCTAATATTAAAACATCAATTTTACTTGAAACTCGTGGAAGAGACAATTAATATAATGACTTAATAGCCAAATAAAAGGTGCATTAAAATCATTGCAATGTTATAACAATGTAAAAAATATTATATAGGCCACAGAGTCATCATGAATATACAGTACTGTGAATACTTTGAATAGAAAATGTGTCGTGTGTCTTTATGTTTTGATTTTCTTCTAAATAACTTTCATAGTCCACGAAAAAGAAACAGCATTCAAGTTTCAAGTGATATAAAGGTATAAGTACAGTAGATGAAAAAAACTTTCATTTTTGGGTGCACTATCCCTTTAAAAATGATTATTTGCTCTCATCTCAGATCATTGAATATCACAGATTATTCCAGGGAAAGAGTTAGATGTGCAGGACACATCAGTCTAGGTGAGAGACTGCAAACGTTTCGCTCTTTCTCCAGCTGCCACTGTCTTCTGTGTCTGCATATTCCATGAATGTGCATTTAATGCTTCTCCCGGGGCCTGAGCCCAAGAGCAGTACTGAATCATGGGCCATGCATTCAGTGCCAATAAAAATAATCCCTGCCGAGGAAGGAGCATTAGCCAAACGCTCTCTCGCAAGAAGAGAAAACTCTGCTAAGTCTTAAATAACAAACGCAAGCTTTACACTGATGACCCTGTTGTCTGAATGGACGGTGGCTTTCGTGGCTCTCTGTGCAGAGTTAGATTCTGATTATTGACCTTTAGTATACATCACCATCACGGTTCATCATCATTAGCTTGACATGATTTAATGGCAGGAAACCTCCCTGTTCCCTTAAAATTGTTTACATTTAGCGGATGGTGCTAAAATGGTCAATATATGCAATATATACTGTAAGAGCCAGAGGAACAGTATTACCTGCAGAACAGAGCTCTGAAAAGCTGCCGTCATGCTTTAGCTGGACATTTGCATGCACAAGCTGCAGCTGCACAGCCTCAGTTGTGGTCACTGGTCATATGCTTTCCAGAATCCTGTTCTTCCTCTTTCTCAAAGCGATTTTTGTTTGTCGTCCTCTTCACCATCCTCCTCCTCACCTCCCTGCTTGCCAGAGTCTTCTACATTCATCTGTAAAGTTACCGAAAAGCACAAACAGATGTCCCTCAACAAATTGGATACATCTCTGCTTCTCATTAGCTCTTACAAGGTTGGCTGGATCAAAGTTGGCTTGGCCTCTGCATTTACTGTTCTGCCAAACACAGGAGGAGCAAATCTGAACATGAAGAACTGATGTGGATTGTGTGGTTGATACCAGTGATCACAAACCCTAGAATTTTCATTTTATTTCAATTTCATTATCTTTACATACTATATAATAATACAGGATTTTGTCTTTATGCTTTCCCTGAATTTCTTCTGAATAATGTCACAGAAGTAAACGAGCAAGTGACGTCTTACCTTACTTATTGGGAGATAACATGAGAGATGATATGTTTCAGTGAATACTGTAATATTCAGCATAGAGTTTTCTATGCTGAATATTCAAGTTTTTTGTGTTAACTAGCAGTAAGAAGCGATGAGTACTTCACGCGCACTCCATGCTGCGTTTGAACTAACCAAATCACGATAAAATTTGCGATAAAATTGTCAATTTGAAAACTGTTCATTGCTTTAGCAAAATAACTTTAGAAAAAACAGACACAATTGAAGTTATTTTCTTATAGTTAATTGCGTTTCTCCAAAATAATGTAGGCCTACAGTTTTCGAGTTCAACATACCGATTCAACGATCCAGTTCCAGCGGTTGTCTTCCCGACGTGGAAAATAATCAGTGAATAATGACGTAAATTTTGCCATGATGCTTACACAAACCTATAACTACAAAAGACGTGAAGTTGTATGAACCACTTTTGTGTATCATTTATGGTTCTTTTGCAAAACAGCTCCATTCATGCCATTAGGGAGAGAAGAACAGCAAAGACTCTTCAGTGTTTTTCCACAGAAGAAAGAAATGTACAGGTTTGGAATGACTAGACAAGTTTGAATTATTCCTTTAGAATCAACATTAACGTTCTTTCATTTTGCTATTCATGTTAATTATCCTGCGGCAAATCTGTGCCTTATTATTATACTGTGTTTCTGTTGACTGTGTATAACAATGTGATTATTTTGATGCTTAAAAGTCTCCTGCGGTTGGGAAGGGTGTTATGTACATAAAACACTGGTCTGGTTTGTCGGTTTCAGTGTTGACAGAGGTGTCAGAGAGTGTCCCTTCCTGGTGCTCTGCAATTCAGTCATCGTTGCTAAAACTTCCCTGTTGCATTTCTTTTTTCTTGAAACAGGACTCGGCCTGCCTGGAATTCAGACAGGACATGTGGGTCTCAGGGGCCTCTGTATTTTAGGACATGACAGCCAGGTGGGTCTTTGTTTCCTGCAGCAGACGTTCAAGGTCACCTCACTTCCACACAGGAAAAAGAAATGTCTACTCATAGTCTGTTTATACCAGCATTAAAGGGGTCATATGATGCTTTTTTAAAGATCATTATTTTGTGTATTTGGTGTAACAGAATATGTTGACATGCTTTAATGTTCAAAAAACACATTATTTTTCAAATACTGTACATTATTGTAGGTCCTCTAGGCCCCGCCTCTCTCAAACGCTTCGTTTTCAACCAAAGTCCCTCCTTCGACAAGCACAGTCTGCTCTGATTGGCCAGTGACCCAGTGCATTGTGCTTGGCCGAACACCGCAAGCACTCGTCAGAAATGTAACGCCCCTTACCATAATCGCGAGCTTCATCTTTCAAAATAAATGTAAAGACAGAACCAGAAAGGGGAACAGAGTCGCGTGACAGACACAGTGATGAAGCTGGTATGTGCTTGCAGTACACAAGCCACAGTTAAGACAGCTGACTCCACTGTGATGTGACCCTGTCTCTCTCTCTATATCTCTACTCTCTCTCGCGAATATCCCACCAACCACACACCCACCCCCACACAACACACGATGCGCAAATACGGCACAAAACAGTCATAGCAACACACCCACTTCACTAATAACAAAACAGTAGCTGATTCCACCCCCCACCCCCCGCCGCACACGCCTTGTCATAGACCAAACGTCAGACATCCACCGACATACTAGGTTTCAGAATATGGTATCCATAAAATGCATTGCTGTTCTGTTGTAAGTTATCTTAAAGATTCCTAAATGCATCTAATTTCGGAATGCCAAATAAAGTGCTTTTGTTTTCGCACTGAAACACACAGCGTCTCCCTGACAGGCTGCTTCAACACTAACTGCGGTTACTGAAACCACGCCTTCTTTCTTTGCTGCACATTTGGGCGGCATTATGCTAATATTTCACATAGTGAGGTAGATATGTGGGGGCTTGATAGAACGAGCCGTTTTAGGGGGGCGTGGCAGAGTTAACTTTGATAAAGAATATCTCTTTAATTTGGGACTTTAGTCTTTGCAACTTAACAGATCTTCTTTATGCACCAAGAGCTTGTCACACTCCAAAGAGAAAGGAAAACTTGAAATCGCATCATATGACCCCCTTTAACATAGCTGACTTCATTGTAAATTTCAGGGACACGTCAACACTTTGTCAGATAACTTGATCATCCTCTGTCATGCAACCATATTTAATTTTCAGGTCCGCTGTTTGGAAAAAACATTTTAAAAAATGGAATCAATCATTAGACATTTATATTAATAATAATAATAATTGACTTATGTCTGATGCCAGAGCAATAGTCTTGTCTGTCATCTGGCCCAACCCATTTTTTTATAGTCTTGACAAATTAAACAATTCTCACACATATTTAATAAAGACAATTATGTAAGAATGCTCACGTTAGCGAGGCATCTGTGTTTTACCGGACACTGAGGGGAAGTGACTGCATCAAAACAGCTGGAGGAAGAGGAAATTATTCCCTTTGGACCTGACAAATATCCAAATTGAAATGCCCTGGCTTATTTAAAATTACTTATTTAAAGTACATTTGTTTATCATATATTACAAAATAAAATGAGTTCAAATGAGTTGTGTAAACAAATAAATGTTGCCTGTGTATGAATGAAATAATAAAATTGCAACAAGCAAGAAACACCATAAATTATCATTTCTCTTTTTCTTAAAAAAAAAAATCATGTTAAAAATCAAATATTTCTCTTCATACCAACATAGCTGCTCGTAAAATTCACAAGACCAGTCCAGAGTGAAAAATGTGTATGTGTGAATGTGATTCTTGAGTGGTGTCTGTCAGGTTTTTAAGGCACCTTAACAGGATAATGATCTAAAGCAAATTTGAATAAACTTTGAATAAATATTTAGCCATAACTTTACATGCATAAATGTGTCAACAGTGTCATTCACCTATATTTGAACTCTTGATGTGTAAACATTATAAAATGGCCTATTTGTTAGTTACAAAGAAAATATTCCACTAATAGTGTGCTGTAATAGTGCCATGCGACTGTAAAATGTCATTAAAAATCATTGTTCTTGTAAATGTTTACAATTAGCTGTACTTAAACTATTATATATTATATTACAATTGTATATTACAATAATTAAACAAATGTTCTCCACAAATGTTCAAAATCTAAATGTGTTCTCAGCGTTTTTATTATCATTAATGAAATACAATATATTTGAAATTAAATTAACCTAAATTTAAAGCAGTACAACAAACCATCATGTAAAAAGTACTTCCGTTTAAATATCTTTATTTATCAGCACAACAGTAATGAGAATTCATATTATAGTAATAGAAATTTTGGGAAAATGTGCTTAATTGTGTTTTTGCAACAGGTTTTTATTTTTTTAAATTCTTTAGATTTTAGGGTGAAATATGAGCCACGTGTTCTCAACAGGTCAGCCGCAGGCCATGCTGAGGCTGTTAAAAACATGGACCATTAATCTTGTCTTGCTGGTGAACTAGTCTCTGGCCAGTTTGTTCACCAGGAAACACGTTTGTCTCTCCAGGGCAGGGGAGACCTTGTACAAACAGTGTTCTAATTCCCACTTCATTCTAGTCCTTAAGAATCCCCCAGTTAATTTGCCTTGAATAGTTAGCCAGATCAGCTGGGGATTTCATGTGGAATTGTACAGAAATGTTCTACACCTGTGATCATCGTTTAGCTAGAACAACCTGGAATTAAACACCCTAATGACAGGGGATGGCTTTTAACTTCAAATTCACTGTCATAATAGACTATTATTGTAACAAACACCTAAACATGCTACATGCAAAAATGTGTGTATAGTGTTGTACATCATGCAAACAGCAGTGGAATCCCATGGATACACTCCACCCAAAAAACACTGAACTGAACATTAAAGGGGTCATATGATGTTGCTAAAAGCACAATTTCATTTTGTGTTGTGGTGAATGGTTAGACGTTTAAAAAACAGCATTAGTTTCCCAGCATACGGTCCTATCATGTCGTTTGCTCCCTCCCTTGCAGTGTCGCGTTCCTCCCAGAATCCTGTGGTTGGCCCGGGCCCCGTTGTCGTCGACTGCAGATGGGTTTTGCCTCGTCCGATCCTGTACCGAAAGACTGTCGCGTTGTCGTCTTTTCTTGATCTAAGATATTTGTTTAAAGTTTGCTAAAATGTCAAAAAGACGGAAAAAAAACCGTAAGAAATCCAAAAACACGACGCTATTTATATCTACTACCCATTTCACTGAATGGCGTGCAGCAAGAATTACGCGAGAGCACTGCGAATCCGGCCAGGCGCTCGAAATCGTCAGCTCTTGCCACATGCTCAAGATCAGCTTTCCCCACGTGGTGACCTCTCTTAGTTTTATGCCCCCTCGATGCTGTGTGCTCCCTCAGACAGTCGCCTCACTGGGTTCGCCCCATGAGGTTGCTCCACTACCGTCACTGTCTCCACCGCTCGATAGACCGTCATAGCTCCACCTCAAAAAATCGAGCTGAAAGGAAACAGCGATGTACCTTCCTTCCGACTGGGCATCACTCGTATTATGCCTTAGTTCATTCTGTCTATCAATAGCCTACGTGCTGTAACAATGGTGTGGTAAATGGCACTCTGGTAACGCTGGTGCCCTCGATCATTCTTGATCTGCTAACCGTTAGCTCACGTGTCCTCTATATAATAGCTTCTAGGATGAACATTATTGGATAAATTGTAAAAAAAAAAAATAATAATCATAGCCCTACTGTGTTTAGACCTACCTGAAAAACTAAAAAGCAATTAATTTCATTTGTAGGCCTAGCGTGATTTTTTAAATTTGTGCTATCATTAGTAATTTATTTATTCTTATTTTATTATTAACCGCTTAGCCTCCTTGTCATTTTTTACTCAATTCAAAGTTTTAAATCAAGCATCTCGTGCTAACTGCAACTATTCAAAACCTTTGTTTAATTACCTTATAACTAGCTATCTCACAATGTTTACATATTAATAAAAGCCTACATTAAAATCTGTCATATAAATTGTTCTTTTCATTAGAAATTAGCCTACTGTTTGCCACCATTGATGGACAATTTTTTTTTTAAATATTAAAAATATCTGTATGACATTATATTCTGCAATTCTTCCCTGTTGTACCGAATATCTATATTTTTCAAATTATCATATCGAAGTTAGAAATTAAAATATTGTGACCAAATTTAATTTTGTAGGGTGCCACAAATTTATTAAAATTTCCAAAGGGTGCCGTGACTAAAGAAAGGTTGGGAAACACTGCTCTATGCCCCGCCTTTCTGAAATGCGGTGATTTTTACAAAGCTCATCGTTCTGAAAAGCTTGGTGTGCTCTGATTGGCCAGCTATCCATTGCTTTGTGATTGCCCGAATACCTCAGCGTGTGACGGAAATTTACGCCCCTTACCATACTGTGATGGCGTGTCCCGGCCAGAGCTACGAGACAAAAACATTAAAACCCTTTACAAATGAGGCATTTGTTGCATCCGTGGGGACATAATTACGGATTATAATAAACTTATACTGTCTTTTTACGCATTACATCGCATCGCGCCGCGTAAACATAAAACCAAATCTGCATTTGTGATCGGAGAAACGACAAACAAACGAGAGCTACTCTACACTGTTTAAAAGTCGCGTTTGAATCATCAGTGGCAAATATGAAACACAGCGGCCACATGGCAGCTAGATTAGCTGCGGGGGCGCGTTGACGGCAACCACATGTGACGACTCCGGGCTGGACTCCGCTTCGTCCACGGTGAAATCCGATCCAGCGATCCACAGCGTAATTTGATGTATTCCCTCAGCGGCCAGCACGGATCAGCTCCAGGCATGACGAAGCAGATATCGTCCTCTTTTGGAAGGCCAAACAAAGTAGTGTCTCTTTCACAACAAACACACAGCGCCTTCACGACATGGCGGCGGCGGCAACAATACTACAGCAAGAATAAGTTATGTTTTCTTTCTTTGCGTGAACATTTGGGGGCGTTATGCAAATCTTCCCACATCGTGACGTAGACATGTGGGGGCTTGTTAGAACGAGCTGTTTTAGGTAGGCGTGGTTGACTCTTAACTTTTATAAAGAATATATCTTTGGATTTGAGACTTTAGTCTTTGCAACTTTACAGATCTTCTTTATGCACCAAGAGCTTGTAACACTCCAAAGAGAAAGGAAAAATTGAAATCGCATTATATGACCCCTTCAAATATGGTGGCAGCTAATGACATTCTCATTGGTAATAGCTCAACTTCACATACCGCCATGAGAAAACCAAAGCATGGCCTATTGTTTATCTTGACTTCCTGATAATGTTTTTTTTCTGGCAATGCTTCAATGTCAGTTATAAACAATATGTCAATACACAGCAATTCGGTGGGCTATCTGATTCAGAGGAAAATTATAAATGTGTTTATTTTAAACATAAGACAAAGTCTATCTATCCTTCCAGTCATCCTTTTATAATATATAACTATAGAGACAAAAACATTAGCTCTGAGGTAAGATCACATAGGTGGTTAGGTAAGATTTACTGGTTTGTGTGTATGGAAAATAGCCTATAAGCTATATTCTGCTGAAAAGGCAATGATGTCTGCCTCTGGCCAAACACGTCATGTTACTGTCTTTTATTTCAAGTCACGACCCAAAAGCCGAGTTAAATCAAACAATTTAATTATTTAATTTCCAGAATTCCAAAATTGTGTTAATTGTTCACTGCATTACACTTAAGTAAGAGGAACATCAAAAATAGGAAACAAAGAAGTTGTGTTGAAAACAACAGAGAAATCAAACAAAGAATTAAAAAAAGAAAATGAAAACTTAAAAATAAATTGAATTATTTGCTGGCTCTCAAACAAAGACCATTGTCTAAATAGATTTTAACCTCGCTTTAACTGACCTAAGAGGAAAAAAGGCTAAGATTATTTGCCAAAACATTTGGCTTGAGAGACAGCATTAGCCGCTTATCCCTTCTGCTTGCGAGTGCTGTGCCATGTGGAGAGGTAGTTTTCTTTCCTGATGCAAATGACTTTTTATAAGGCATTGGATAGGTTTTAAGCTGGAAAGAAATTCTATGGGTCTTTTGGGGTGCTCGGCACAGAGGAAAAAAATTTGGCTGCATAACTTAAACATTCTGTACATTGTGTACGGGCTGTTAGTCGCCATCTTGAAAAGCACTTGAGCAAAACAGCTGACATACATTCATTTGCTTCGTCTGCATTTCGTCCCCTGACAGAGTTGAAAGGCATTTTTGGTTTCCACAATGACAGGTTTTAAAATAAAAAATCCTGTTTTCTTTGTTTAAAAGAATTTAAGAGGAGACCAGCACAAAAAAAACAAACAAGTATCAACAGGTCAATTCAGCAAAGTTCTCAATGGCTTCATGTTTTCATTACAGTAGAGAGCTTGAATATTCTTGTGCCCTTAATAACCAGCATAGATCTGAGAAATTCTCAATGCAATAAAGGACCGAGCAAATCCAAAAGCTTGACCTGATAATGCTGCATTTGACTGGATAGATTTGCAATTAAAAAAAATCAAATACAGCAAAGATAATGCACCAAACGGAAGGGAGGAAATTAATGTCTTTTAAGATGCAAGACTGCCACTTTGGCGTTCCAGCAAACATAATAATGGTCCGATACGCATCAAGCACTTGAGAATAAAAACCATGCAGGCCAATACATTCAGACATCTCGCCCCTAACAAAGAGAGATATCATTTAAAAGGCTCTGAAAGTACAAATAACCTCGTACAGCAACAAGATAATGAGATGCAATACGTAATAAAAGTAAACAAAAATGTGACAGCCCAAAAATGCCAGTTTGCTGGTATATGATTAGCCCTTGATTGGTAAATAGCCCCGATTTTTTGCATTGCTTAGCTTGCTGATTAACAAAATCGATCCTTTAAATATTCACTTTCAAACACACAAACTAAATAATCCCATACACAGCAACTCACATACATTTTCCCACCACAAGGACGTTTTCATCAACAATTCAGATCACTTTTAATATGCTGCTTCCATCGAATGGCTCATAATATAGTCTTTTTCCTCAGCAGAAGTGTCTGAGACAGAACAGGGTTGGCCCGTCGCCTCGAGGACAACCTGAAACCCTTGTGTGTCTCCTTTAGCAGCCAAACAGTTCTGATTCACTGGGCAAAAGGAGTCCAGACCCCTGTATTCACCATCACATGTGCAAAGATGGCAAAACATTTCTAAGTACTTACAAGTCCTTTTTGAAAAATATAGAATCCACTTTGTAAATTATCCATTTGACTTGATATATCAAGGCACATTTGGTTTTTCAACAGCCAGCGCTGCGGTTTCACTCAGTGTTATGTTGGTCTCTATGCAGGAATCATGGTTTTCCCACATCCACTGTGATTTTGGTGAATAG
This sequence comes from Sinocyclocheilus anophthalmus, assembly GCA_018155175.1. Classification (NCBI taxonomy): domain Eukaryota; kingdom Metazoa; phylum Chordata; class Actinopteri; order Cypriniformes; family Cyprinidae; genus Sinocyclocheilus; species Sinocyclocheilus anophthalmus. Next base: position 1,025,403 of record JADLZN010009975.1, read on the forward strand.
CTGGTCTTTCTCAATGTTAACAACGTTGTATGTTAATGAACTGATCCCATCGCTTGCCATTGTTTCCCTTGTGTGGGCTATTCGGTCAAACCTGTGACAGGAAATGACATAATTACCATTACTCAAAGCAGGACTGTTTATAACCTTGTACATATCGTAAACTAACTTAGATTTTTTTTATCGTTAAACAAATCTGGCATTCCTCTGACACCAGTGGTTATCCATCACTTTCAGTTCAGTGTACAGTATGTTACAAATGTATTTTTTCATCCCCACACAATTTCATCTTTTAAATATGGCAATGTATTGAGATTATCAGAGTGGTTAAACTTTTAAGCAGCCATAAAGCTGTAATATGTTCAAGTACCTCTGTGGATTGGGGTCGTTTTGTTTGTCTCGGTCGTGGCGGATCATCCTACATCTTCCAATGGCCCCGTCAGGCCTTGATATAGACATCCCTTTGGAGGAAACCCTGTGAAAACATGCAGCTCGTATCAATCCATAATTAATACATATGATTAAAAGTATAATAGTTGAGACAAATTATAAGTGGAAGAGAACAACATTAGACCCCACTGAGACATTGAGTCATTTCATTTTTTGGTGAACTGTACCTTTAAAAAACCCAATAAACATGATAGATACTGATCTTTCCTAACTCATGAAGATACAAGCTAAACTTGTTTGATTGGAAATGCTGTTGCTTGACTTGCTAATGTCTTCTGAGTTTATAGAGTGTGACTGTCGGGTTCCACCAATCAGTGAGTTGCAGCGAGCAAATTGTGCCAAACAAACCCAGAGCTCCGCCCTCTCCCATGACGCACCGCAAATGGTGTAATTGAGTCTCTCCATGCTCTTTTAAACACTTATATTGATAATAATATAATAATATATATATATATTTGCGTGTTTGTGTGTTTTAAGAGCATAGAGAATTTGTAATACCCCCTCATTACTGGTTGGCCTGGTTCATGGCTTATAGTGCTTTAACAAAGACTTTTTAAAAAATCCATACTGGAAAAATTAATGGAAAAAATACTTCTGAACCAATGGTGAAAAAGGGATAGCCCTGTTCCATTCATTCGGCACATGGTTCTGGGTTGTTGCTATGGTGTTGTGGGTGGTTGCGAATGCATTCTTTCACCTGTTGTTTTAACAGCCAGGCAAAAGTCTTAAAGCGACAGTTCCCCCAAAAAAACTAAATTCTGTCAATTTAAGGGATCTATTACGTCTGTAGCACAAACAGCGCAAAACACATTTAGTCCCAAAGTTTAACTTTTAAGTGTAGGGGGTTTGTTCAGATAGCACAACCAGTATTCTTTGGCATTTCGAATATGAAAAGCAGTTTCCTGCTCTGCAAGTATTTTCTGTTTCCTGAATGTTCCACTGGAAAAACAATGCTGTAGCTGAGCAGCTGACAGATGCAAGTGTTCATGCGGATGATGCAACTCTCCTTAAATACAGTTGTGAAAGTCCTCACAAAAAAAATAAAAAATTTTTAAAAAACACCACACGAGAATAAAGATAGCTGATGATAAGAGGTTTTATCTGCCATGTCCTTGCTGTTGGCAGAACGATCTTTATCTCCCAACTGTCATGAACATAGAACCAGGGCATTTCAGTTATACTATGCTATTAAATTCAACTACATTCACTTCATATGTTTGAGGTTGGTAATTTAGAATTAAAAAAAAAAAAAAAAAAGTCTTTTTGCTCGTCAAGGCTACAGTTATTTCAGAATCCATTAAAAACATAAATGTCTATTTTATTTTTATATATTTTCTGATATAAATGTAATTTTATTCCTATGAATTTTCCATCATCAGTACTCATCTTCAGAATCACATGATCCTTTCAGAAAACATTCTAAGAATGGTGCTCAGAAGAGTTCTTCTTATGATTATTAACTTGAAAACTTGTGCGTATATTTTTGTGAACCATGATTTTTTTCCCCCAGTTTCTTTGCTCCATAGAAATAAACAGATTTTTGAATAGATTTTTTTTGCAATAATGTAAAAATTTATGGCTGTCAACAATTATCACATTTGTTTTACATATACTACTATATATTGATATATACTATATAATATATATATATATCTATATACACATACAGTATATTATGTAAGATAAAAATAACACAAATGTATATATTTTAACATATTTATATATGTATGTATATATTTACATTAAATATTTAGATAAAATGTTCCATTTCCTTGAAATAATAAATACAGTATGCATACATACACACACGTCATATATTTTTAATGTATGTATATTTTATAAATAATATTAATAAAAAAATATAATATATATGGTGTTTAATATATAGCCGTACACACATAATGATGTACACAGCCTTTTATATTTTGATGCTTTAAATTTTGCAATTAATCATTTGACAGCCCTATAAAATCCTAGATAAGCAAAGTCTTAATTTCTTTCAAAAAGAACAAAATCGTACAGACCCCAATCATTTGAATGAGTGTATGTGCTCTATATCACATGCTTAAGCTTTCTGATTTTGCAGTGCCATGCTGACAGCACAGCAACAGGATGTGTGAGGCTTAAAATGGAAACCTCAGCTGAATTTACATTTCCGGTTTTTGCTGGATCAGAGGTTTCCTGCACTAGAAGACATACAAGAGCTGAGCTCTAGGATGAAAACCCATTAAACCGTGTTTTTCAATGTAAAGGAGCATTCACACTAGACTTCACACACGTATGTGGGTGTGCACAAATGTAAATGCAAGGAAGACGTTTCACATTGTGATTTGCTGCCATTATTTTCTCACCCTCATGATGTTTGAGAACCCCAACTTTTTGCCATTATTTTCAGTGAGCAATGATGTTTGAGATTGCTGCCAGAAAAAAAGCCTGTATCTCACAATTCTGAATTTTTTTCTGAATTGTGAGATAAAAAGTCACAATTACATTTCTATTTTTTTTTTATCCATGGCAGAAACGGTTTATAAGAACTATAAACTGCTGTTGTGTAGGTTTTCTAAAAAACAATTTTTTTTGTGTTTGTGTGCCACAGAAAAAAATACACAAACAAACACTCAGCAGATGAGTCTAGAACTAAATGAGAGTGAGTAAATAATGACAGAACTGTCATTTTTGGGAGAAGCATTCTTTTAAAAGTTATCTGACCTGTTAAATATGTCGTCATCTTCTCCTCCCCAGCCCCAGTAGTTGTTTGGAAAGCCGTTGATCTTCAGATACTGTTCCTTGCTCAGGGATGACACGCCACCAAAGTACTGTGCGTATGGCAACCTGTTAGAAACGGACAGAGAGCGATAGAAACACTGAGGAACAGTTGCGTATTGGGTGGCAGTTGCTACGTCAGGTGCAGAAGAAGTGCAGCATATAGCTTGGTTTTTCTCTGCAGGGAAATGACTGTTTCAATGACGGTGCACTAATGAGAACTGGCAGGGGGCTGAACTTGAGCCCATAAACATCTGCTGCCTCTGTGTTTTGCTGTAAGCCAGTTGGTCTTGTAAATTATCAGGTGGTGTCACCCTGACTAACCCAAACGTGTGATGGTTGACAATGATAACCTTAGCAATAGTTGGCCGTCACGAAACATGGATGGCAGATGAACCCGTTTGGTGTGAGATACTTTTGACCAAACTAAGAGCATCAGAGATTGTTATCTATTATTATGTCTGATTCATTTAATTTATTCATTTATTAATAATTAAACAATTAATACGTAATAAAAAAAATCACCAAAATGTATCTAATATTTGTACTGCTAAAAATTAATTTGCTAAACAGCAGGGTCATTTCAAATTAAATATGGAAGACTGTAAAATATAAAAAAATATATTTTAGACTATATTTTCTATTGTTTTATAGAGAACACACTCAGAAGAGTTGTTTTTAGTCAAATACATACTTTAAATCTGAGCATACACTCTTAAAAATAAAGGCGCTTAAAAAGTTATTCACAGCGATGCCACAGAAGAACCATTTTTGGTTCCAGAAAGAACCATTCAGTCAAAGGTTCTTTAAGAACCATCTCTTTCTTACCTTTTTATAATCTGAGATCCTTCTTTCGCCACAAATAACCTTTTGTGAAACAGAAAGGTTTTTCAGATGTTAAAGGTTCTTTAAGAAACCATTTAGACAAAAAGGTTATTCTATGGCATCGTGAAGCACCTTTATTTTTAAGAGTGTAACTAGAAAAATTATAATAACTATCGAAATGTGGACTTTTCAAAGCTTGAAAATTTCCTGATATTTTAAGGTTTTCCAGGACTGTGAGAAGCTAGTACTCCGAGTTGCTATTATTTGTTTCTCTAGCCCTCTAATAACTAGGGATGCACCGATACCATTTTTTCAGAACCGATCCGATACCAACAATTCTGAGTATCAGCCGGAACGGCCACTGTTTTTTTGTTTTTTTTAATCAATGTAGAATTTCTATACCTCAGTGTGGTGACCAGATCATCACTGTTTTGTGTTAAACACAATCTACTAAATATAGACAACTTTCTTTTTAAAGAAAAATAACAAATGAGTGCGATAAAAAAGTTCAAAGCACAAAGAGAAGAAATACTGATGCGTAGTATATTATATCTGTGCGATAGTTTATTATGCCTTTTCTTTTAACAGTTTACTGTGCACTCTTGGAGAGAGTTTCATTGTTTTGACTGTTGTAATCGAACAAGAATGCTGAATGGAGGATGACAGACAGCCGCAGTGGAGAGAAGAGTTTACGAGAACTTAAATATTCATCTGTACCTCACATTAAACTATGGAGCGTCTTCAGAACACTTGGAATATAGTGCACGAGAACTTTATGGTGCATTATAATGTTTTTTGCCTTTCGTAGGGTTAACAATAACAGAATAGTATACGCAGAATATTGGATTTGGATCGGACTCATCTGACTGATACCCGATCCGGCAGAAAATGCCAGTATCGGAGCTGATACCGATACTAAATATCGGATCGGTGCATCCCTACTAATAACACTAAAAACACTAAAGAACAGAGCTTCAAACCAGCTTTACAAAGAAATTTCAAATAAAATTCTCATCCGATTCCGATTATAAGTAGTTGACGTTAAAATTACAGTTTCAGCAGTGTCTTGTGCTACACTGTGTTAAACTGTTACAGTAAATAAAAAATAAAATCACATAGATCATAGATTACCCTATCCCTTCAACAACACCCCACTGCCTTCTAAAGAATGTTACCAAACCTGAACGTCAGCATATAACAACAAGACCACTTGAAGCTTCTACCACTTGAGTTGCTATGATTTGTTTCTCTGGCAACTCTTATAATACTAAAACAGATACGCAGATTTGCTATTCAAAACCTAATGTAAATCACTACACTTTCATTTCAATGAAAGAGCTGCCAAGAACACACCTTCACACCAAAAAGAGAAACCTATTTTTTGAACTGATTAAAAGAAATATTTAACTAAATCATAAAAATGTCCAATTAAAATGACGTTTTTACATTTGAAATATTTTATTTGTTAATCTGCATGTCAATGTGACCATTAACCAACTTCAGAGAGCTGTGAACATGCGAATGTTTTGTTAAATTATTTAAATATTAACATTATATAATTGACTGAGGTGCTTTTGTTCCCATGTTCTGAAACCATGGATCACAAATTCATTTATATGAAGTTACATGCCATTTCACCCTATATTTGAGAATATTCAAAGCTAAACGATAGACACATTAGAAATTTTTTAGAAAGGAAAAAAAAAAGAAGAATTAGGGAGAATCAATAAATTATGAATATATTACTGCCATTGTGTAAATAATTTTAATCGTCTTTAAACCGGTAACTGACCGATATGAGCATTTTAAAATGTAATATAATTTAATTACAAGTACTACATTTTTGTAATCTGATTACGTAATCTAGATTAGATGTAATCAGTAGTAAAAACTCAGCACTGGTGAATGGTAATATATAAATACATTTTTGGGTGGACTATCCCTTTAGAAACTGCAAAGTCACGGCCAGGTTAAGTGAACGTGCATTCAAAATAACATTCAAAGTAACACAAAAATGCATAGAGAGGAAAACAAGTGCATTTAAATACAATTCAAATTCAAACACAGGACAATTAGAGGAAAGCATGCAAAAGCATACTTTTTTTTTTTTAGACCAAAGGTTTACCCAATCGTCACAACATTCATTATCAATTTATTGCTATTTTTCTTACAACATACATTTCAGTTTCTACATAATTGTCTCTACATAAAGGTGTCTCTGTTTGAAATGAATGAGCAAACACTATCCTACTTCAGGTTCTGGCCCGCTCTCGTCCTACGTTCTTCCACACAATAACTCTTGAAAATTACAAATTACATCCAGATGCTTTTGAAGTTCTGTGGGAAAAAAAGCCGCTAGCAGTGGTGACCTTACAAAAGAGCAACACAACTGCTTCAGTGTTTGGGAGTTTAAAACCTAACCTTTATCATTTCCTCATTACACACTGTAAATACAAAAGGACACACGTGAACGCACACATGCCTTCACATCATACTCATGTTACACGGAGCTTGTGCTGGAGGTCACTGGTACAAGCCGCTCCAACAAACTATAGTTTCATTTCAGACAGACAGTTCAGCTCTTAATAGGCCCTAATGGGAATCATGTGTGACGTTGCTAGAATATTCCCATTCAAATACTGCTACTTTATCATTTGTCTGACGCTTTTATCTAAAGTGACTCACTTATTACAGGTCAAAGCCCTGCTGGAGTAACCTAAGGTTTAAGGATATTCTGGATTAAATATGACCGGGTTAAATCCACAGCCAGGCCTGTTGTGGATTACCAATGAAAATAAAGTTGACTTGTTCCTCCGTACAAATGAATGAAAAACACATTTACGGCAATTTAACCCAAAATATTCATTTAAGAACAAAATGGTCATAGACCAACCACTGAGGGTCTGATCCTACAGCATTTGGATTTTTTCTTCTTCTTCACATTTTCACATCGAAGATCAGGACTACAGATATCTTAGACTCAAAGTACTGTGGTGGTACCATGGAAGATATAGGTGTCATTTGGAATGGAAATGAAAGATTACTATATTCATATACAGTATTTAGAACAGAGAGTTGTTTTATAGCTCTGTGACTGTTCCACTACCGTTACCAAGTTTGAAGTCAGTAATGGTTTTTAAAGAAGTCTCTTATGATCACAAAGGCTGCATTTATTTGATCAAAAATAAAAACATTAACATTGCAAAATATCATTACAATTTAAAATAACTGTTTTCTGTTTATAATATATATTCTTTTAAATGTAATTTATTCATACTTTTCAGCATCATTACTCCAGTCTTCAAGTGTCACATGATCCTTCAGGAATCATTCTAATATGCTGATTTGCTGCTCAAGAAACATTTATCATTATAATCAATGTTGAAAACAGTTGTAAACCACAGTGTAAGACAATAAAATAATTTTTGCCAGAAAAAGAAAATTATTGTATATTAAAGTATATGTACATTTTTGAAAACTCCACTGAATGAAATACTTTTCAAATAAAAATACTTCATCTAACGGGATTATTGTCTTTTTATGTAAAACTCGATGCTTAGCATCAGTACAAACATAAATGGCTTCACTAAGGGCCTTTTTACAACTGGTCACTTCATGCGTTTTCTCTGATCGGTTATCTATCTGCTTTTTTAAAACGGTTCCATTTACACCTGGCCACATAAATGTGTCTCTGCAAAACGGATTTGAATCCTATCTTCAATGCCCGTGCTACATGCAAATTTAAAAGATTTCACATCAACGAAAGTACTCACACATTTATTTTTTTAACACTTTGGGAGTCAAATTTACATATGTGATTTCAACAACCAGATGCATTTAGACTTGTCCAGTTTTGTCTAGAATGTGTCCCAGACCACCGCCTTAAGTGATTTGAGCGATCCGTTTTGGAGGATATTTACACCTGGTCTTTTCAGAGAAAACGCATGAAGTGACCAGGTGTAAACAGTACATGAGACTCTAAGATCTAAACAGATGAGCTACAATCAGTCCCAACATGTAATTCTCATTTAAATACTGTAATGCAGTCCTCCCCGCTGATATTCATGTATATACACTGCAGCATCTAAATTTGCACATTGAGCCAACACAATACTCCTAGGAAATTCAGAGAATACCTTGATACCATGTTCTAACAAACCATGTTTGTTCCATACTAGCCTGTGTATTTAATTTGTTATCCATAGAAATATAAATATATACTGGCTGGTGGCTGAAAATACACCATTAAGCCGCGACATGAGACAACAGTCAACAAGGACCAGAAATACCTGAATCCAAACTTGTCCATAGACACAGACAGATGCCTGGGCTGATTATAGCACTTGTAGAAGTTGCGGTCATCCATTGGAATGAGGTCCACGTCACTGAAGACAAAACAATCGTAGTCATACTCCTTCAGAGCCTCAGCGTAACCAATGTTGAGGAGTTTGGCACGGTTGAACGTATCCTCGCCGTCCTGTCATTAAGGAGAGAGAGGATGAGACAAAGCTGAAAAATACACATTTTATACAAATGAAATAGAAACGTATGAAATGATGGTGGAAGAAATGTGTTCAAATGTCTATAAAGCAGTGTGATGTGTAGCATGACATTTTGTGCCATAGAGTCTTTGCTAGAGCGGGTAGGTATGTTTAAACTGATAAAATCAGCGCACTTGTGCTTGCTGTATGGGAGCACGTCACTGCTATCTGTTCAATCTTTCACAGCATGGCTGGCAGGTGGCAGGAGACATGAATGAGACAACAGACAAACACAGAACATCCGTAACACACACTTTCACAAAAAGCAAGAATACATGATCTGTAACATTCAGATTGGGCTGATATTGAAGGGAAATAATATCAAAGAAAATTATTTAATTACAATATACACTTCCTTATAAAGTTATCCATTAATTAAAAGTAGTAAAACAAAAAGCCATCCTTCCTACTGTAAATCAAATACAATCAAATTAGAATTGTCATGCAAATGATCAGTGGGCCGAAACGCTGCTTTTGTTAATAAACTTCAATATTTAGCCAGAATTGATAGTGTGTGGGATTGCATCTTTTTATATTTTGGACTTGACAGTTTTGTTGGACCTTTTTTCCTACGCACCTATCAGTTTTTTCAGGTGTGCTGAGTTTGTGTTGATTATGCAAATGATGCTTAAAATAAAAAAAATACAACAACACATATTTAAAAATTGGATTATTAAACAACATAATTGCCCATTATTAGAATTTGGTCAGAAAGTATTATATTGGTCTATTTTAATATTAATATTTATATTTCATCATTCGTAACAAAAATCCTACTAGTTCAATAAGAATAAAAACTTTTTTTACTGTATAAAATCTACTTTGTGTGGAAGTTGACATGAATTTCATACAATTCCTTGCACGACAGAAAAGACATGTCTGACTACAGTAACTAATGAATTTGAGCTAAATATGCTATTTATTGTTACTACGATAAAGCCAATGTGGTATTATGTGGTATTTGCCATGCCCCCCAGCCCCCCGCCCCCCACTGCCAAAAAGAAAGAAAGAAAGAAAGAAAGAAAGACAACTTTGAGCTTCTTCCTCTGTGGCTGTAGAAGATCTAAGGCTAATTATAAATATCATTTTACAACTGGGTTTCCTAAACTGGGGTTTGCAAATTGATGACAAAAATAATTTAATTATATTGTAAAATGTAAAATTAAAATATTAAAAATAAAAGAGCCGTGAGAACCATGCTAAATTACTGAAATATTAACTCAAGGGAACTTCATGCAAATATTTGTGAGAAAAAAGTTTGGGAAGCCCTGTTTCACAGTAATAAAACGTTCCTTTGTGTTTTCAGTGGTGGTATCTATGGTTACCATGGTACATTTTTGCAAAGAAGATCCATGAAAGCCCAAATTTGACATTCCAAGGTGACTCATTTCCAACTATCATTCAAATCTTTCCGCTGGCTTTGGGCCTTTGGCTCATGATTAATGGATGTGCTCCCTGTCTGAAGCCCACCTTTCCTCCCTCTGAAGAGCATCACTTGAGCTTGCGTAATGAAATTTAATGACGGCGGAGCCTCAGGAGCCCAGAGCTATCTGTTAACCCCCTTGCACCCAACAGAGAGAGTAGCAATCCTCTCTTTTTTTAACACACAGCAAACTCACACAAGCTGCACTGAAAGAACTGAGGTGCGCTTGTTCTAGTGGAGCAGACGACATCCATGATTGATTCAGAAGATGTGGCCTGCGCATTCAGAGCGAGATTTGGCTTTGAAGAACCAGATCGTCCTGTTCTACGGCCATCTTTTGAGTTGACATAAAGCAGAGTTCTCACATGTCAACAACCAGATCTGATCGTCGGCCTGCAACGTGGCACTGGAGGATTCATTCACATTTTAGGAAGTAAAAAAAAAAGTAGACAAAAGGATTAAGACCCTTGAGGAATCAAAACACAAAGAACTGAAAGTGAAGAAGAGCTTCATTGTTCATATAAATAGCACAGACAGATGCAAACTTCTGAAAATAGGACAGTAGAGAAAATAAATAAAAGCTAATCAACTATAAAAAAAAAAAAAGACTCACCCTCATTATATTTAACTTCATTGTGTTCAACAGAAAAATTAGCAGCATATGTCATAAGGGTGAGTAAATAATTATAAAACTGCCATTTTTGGATTACTTTTCACCAGTAAATAAATAGATAACTTTTAAAAAGGCACACGTCTTCTAAAAAGATTAGATGAAGTGATCAAATTACACTTTTGCAAGACAAAACATAGCTATTTTTGGCACAGAACTGCCATCCATGGGAAAATGAGGAACTTGAGAGAGTGAGAGACAGAGGGCAGAGAAAGAGAGAGAGAAAATAAGGAAGGAAATGGTAACCCACAAATAGTAAACAGATAATCAAGAAGCCAACATTACCATTCGTCAGACGCAGCCAGTGAAGCGTAGTGTGATTGGCCAGAGAAAGAGCAAGCAGACGTCTCACCTTTTCCCAAGCGCAAGGGCCTCTGATGCTCATAAAAGGGGTTCGGTTTGAACAGGAAGAAGGGAAGGAATGTAGGATGGAAGGGTGAAAAAATAAATGCAAGGTGCAGAGAAAAGAAGGGGGTGGCAAAGAGAGCAAGAGAATAATTAGTAAGGACGATCAAGTAACACTTTAGAGAAGACACAATCAGAGAAGACTGCTGACAGGTCCAAGACCTTCTTGGCGAGCACATTTGGATGCTTTTAGTGCAAAGCCGCACTGAACGATACACATTAGTCTTTTCGTTTACTTGGAAAATTCCCAAACCACTGATAACTGGCTGTTTGAAATGGATTCGATGAAGACATCTGTTCTCTGAGAGTCTCAAATAAAGGAGAGACAAGAACTGCAGCACTGCGTCTCACCTCATTCCAGTCTGTAATGTCATGGGCATTTACTGAATGACGACAACAGGCCGCTCAACTTTTTTTGAAAGGACGCCCAGCCTCAAACAGCAGCTGTCTCTACCACAGTCTGGGGAAACTACTGTGTAATGTACCTCGGTTTAGCACTGATTAGCTGTATTTTTTCTGATGGCGAGGAATAGCTGAAGAGTTCCCAAACTCAAGGATGCAACAAGCTATTTAATATTATAGTGATCAAATGTAAATTAATGTAAAAAACACTATTCACACTATTTTGTTCTGCTCTTACGCATGAAGCTTGACGCTGTGTACTGCATAATGGCCTGCCATGTTTCTCATTTGTAAGTTGCTTTGGATAAAAGCATCTGCTACAATATTAAATGTAAATGTACATGGCATGTCTTCCTCTATGTAGGGATGTCAAAAGTACTTTTGTGCAGTATCAGTTAACCAGTATCAATTTTCCTTACAAGCATGCTTGTAATTATCAAACTTACACAGCACCAAATCAGTATTTATGCATTTTATATCAATTAAAAGGTAACACTTTACTATAAGGTTCAATTTGTTAATAATATTTAATTAATTAACTAAAATTAACTTACAATGAGCAATGTATTTGCTACAGTATATATATATTAATCTGTCTTAATGTCCGTAAAAACTACAGCTATTCATTGTTAGTCCACATTAGCTCAGGCCCATTAAAGATTTTAATAATGTATTAGTTTATGTTGGAATCAACATAAAAAAATGAATAAATGCTTTAGAGGTATTTTTCATTGTTAGTTAATAATGTTATGTTATAATGTTAACAAATGGAACCTTATTATTAAGGGTTACCAATTAAAATGAGTGACTTATTTTAAACAATTAATATAAATTTATTTACCAAACAGATAATGGAAGTTTACTTGTAGGCTAAATAAAATGTATTTACTAAATTAAAAATACCAAAATTTTAATAAAATAATGGAGGAAAGGCGTTCAATAGGATATTAGTGTTTGCTGTAGGAGTTAAATTGATGTTGAGAATCATTTATGGAAATTTATTTATTTAATGTAAACAAAGTTTAAAAAGGTGTTCAGTTGGATATTAGTTTTTGCTGTAGTAGCTAGATGGATTTCTAAAATCACCTATGCAAAAATTTACATCTAAATAAATTAAATTTACAAAATAAAAAAATACTAATAATTCAGGAATTTAAAAAGGTTTTCAGTTGGATTTTAGTTTTGATGTGGTAAGACTATGCTGATCAAATGCAAATGTTTGAGTCCACAGAAAAAAACACTATTCATTCACTAATCTGAATACTGGGACTTCTCAATCAGCTTTTGTTCTACTCTTACCACCAATGAAGTTTGGTGCGGTGTACTGCATAATGTTCCTCATTTGTAAGTTGCTTTTGGATAAAAGTTTCTGCCACAGTAGTAAATGTAAATGTCTTCCTCGATGTAGGGATGTCAAAAATACTGGTACTTCCGTACAGCATGAGTTAACCAGTATTAATAAATTTTAATTACAAGCATGTTTGAAATTGTGAACAACCATGTTTGTGAGCTACATCACTCAAAATGGCCAATGAAAGAGAAAAGAGGACTTAGCAAAACACATGCCAAACTTCTTGCCCCAGCACGCCCCGCGTAACAGAGCGTTTACATTCCAGATAACAAAAGGGAGTAGACAATGTAGATTAAAAGGAGGAGGATATCACAAAACACAGCTTTTAGAGGAACTCATCATCACTGATAGCAAACACTGAGCTCAAATATTTCAAGATACAGTATACTTTACAAACTGAGAAGAGCATTTAAATAAAGTCAAGCAGCCGCTGATGTTTGCCTTGCTTTATCTGAACCATCAAATGACATTTCTAAACAAAGCTCTTCGCATGGTTATGTTAATCCCATCTACTTTGAAGAGTTTTCAAGAGACCAATGGGTAAAGCCACATTATACACTCGCATCTGATCAGGCTTCAATTTAAGAGGAAATAAATGCCTATTTCAACAAACAAGCAGAGATATTTAACCTCCAACTCAATGATAACATCAGACTGCACCACAGGCCTTTGAACATTTCTGCAATTGCAGATTAAGAACTCTCAGGTCAAAGACTGCAAAAGTGTTATTGCACTAATGACAAACCTGATTGATGACATAGATGCCATAGTCCAGTTGCTGGCGCTGTAGGATGGGGTGTAGATAATACAGCCAGTACTTCAGGTGCTCATCGCGGTGCCTGAAGGGGATGATGATTGCCACCTTCTGCTGGGCGATGCATTCTGTGGGTTTAAACCGTCCACCGGGCTGCAACACTGGGTTCTCTGACCTCACCAGGTCTAAGGTGACCGGGTCAGAAAACTCAACCCGAAGCGGACCCACTAGAAGAAACAAAACACAAATTAAATGCTTTATTATGGAGACATAAAACGTATTCTTTAAAAAGCAAAATAATCCATTGAATAATCCAAGACTATTAAAGGTCCCATATTGTCAAAACTGAAATTTCCTGGCTTTTTTCACGATTACTGAGGTCTAGGGGCTATTTAACTACCATATAAGTTTCAAAACAGTCAGTCCACAGTAAAATGCACACAGCCTGCATAAAGTAGCTGTGATTTTTCACAAACCGTTGTGACTTCCGTAAAAAGTTGACGTCAGAACTACTCAGTCACCGCCTTCAGTCACCACCCCGAGCACCGCCCACAGTCCCACTCTCCTTTTGCCAAACCCCCAGACAACATCGCGTCCATGCCATTGCTGAGCAACAACAACACTAAAACACGTGTCACTCTCACTCAAAGAATGGACGATCTGACAGGATTGTTACTATGAGGTGGATCACATCTAACGTGTATAGTAAAGACAAACTCACCGTGTCTATCTAGTCATGATGAAGATGTATATACATTTCAATTTCAGCAGGCAACTATTTTTACAGCTACATTATTGTTCCAGCCACAATTAATCACAACAATGTATATACAATTACAAATGATTATATATAAATCGTCAGTTTGTTGTTTTACACACATGCACACAGACATTATTTCATACACGACATAGTCGTGAGATGCAAGAAACGTAGACATATGGCAATAAATATGTAGATGCGCCCATAACAACAAAAGATAATACTTTATTGAACCTTTTCTGATAAGAAGTGTGCGCTGCAAACGCGAGCATTTTTGACGATCGTTTCTGTCCAGTCAACCACAGCTGTTGTCGTTTTTTTGTCTGGCAGTGGCAGCAGATATGTGATCAAATTTCTAATTTGAGGCTGTATTACATCGATTCTGGCACCCAACATCACAACAAGATGATATTTGAAGCTCCTTATGTAGCCGAATCTGCGCTGGTTTGAATGGGCCGCCTCCAGTTTCCCCTTTGTTTTGCTGCCTCCAGCTAGCGTCACTCAGAAAACAACAGGCCAATCAGAAGAGAGGCTCATGAATATTAATTAGACAGGACAAATTTAGATGGTTTTTGGTACTTATACCGCAAATATATATTCTTAAGGACATCAAAACCTAAAATAAAACTCCAGAAAGGTGTAAAATATGTGACCTTTAAAAACCAACCAAGTGCTACTTTGTGTCTTAAAGTAAACCATCTCTCCTTAGAGAACTCATTATTATTCAATGCACTAAGGTGTATCCAATTACATTATCATACTACTGTTGCTACAAGCAGCAGTGTCAATGTTGTCTGACAAATGAGAAAGATAGCCGAGACAAAATAACTGTGTAACACAAAGCTTCTCTGCCAATTTTTCCATTAAAACACAGGGCTTCAGTGAAGCTAATGAATCAGCATCAGTAGATAACGTGAAAACTACCATAACACTCATGCAAGAGAGATGAATTCACTGTATTTTCAAGAGAAAGTTACAGAGAGGGGTAAATGTTAACATCTAGAGTCACGGCAGCTGTAAAAACATGCTTTTGTTTTTGGAATCTGGACAGAGCGAACACAAAGTGACAGGTCACATAATTTATAACAACCACAAATTTTCTCAGAAATGCTACACTGTGCTGAATCATAATACACTGGCAAAATGTAAACTCGTATGTGGATTTGTTATACGAAGACTATTTATTTAAAAACAACCAATCTAGAACAGCCAAGATGGACAAAAATGGGTGAATTTAAAACTGTCCAGAACATGTCAATTGGGAAAATATGTATATTTTGAATAAAGAAAGTGAAGCCTGTTTTTTCAGTTGTAGTCGTCATTTCACAATACAAAAACAATTAATGGCCCTTTTACATAGGCTTCATTTTGTTTATGCAAAATGTCTTTACTTTTGTGATACTCGCCAACTAAATAGACAAGCACATAAAATGAGGGGGGGAAAAAAGAAGATCATCAGTTAAATGTACATTAAAAAAGTTAAACAAAAATTTGTGCATATCAGTCAAAAGTTTGAAAGAATCGTTAAGATTTTTAAATGTATTTGAAAATGGTTTCTTATGCGTAATGCTTTTTACAGTGTTCTCTGATTAATCGAAAGCTCAAAAGAACAACATTTATTTGAAATAGAAATGTATGTAACATTGTCCTTACTGTCAATTTTATGCATGCTTGTTGATTAAAAGTATTTTTTTCATCTTACTTATTCCAAACTGTTCCAAATTCCAAATGATAAACTACTACTGTATCATGGTTATTAAGCAGCAAAAACATTTTTTCCCCTACATTTTCGTTTTCTACACTGATAATAATAAGAAATGTTTCCTGAGCACCAAATCAGCAAAAATAGAAGAGGTATTTTAATATTTTTAAAAGGCGTATTTATTATATATATATATATATATATATATTAATATATTATATATAGATCTTTAGTGTACTGTCAAATCCAAAATAAATGTTTTTGTTTACATAATATGTGTGTGTTCTGTGTATATTTATTATGTATACAAAAGACACGCATACAGCATATATTTTGAAAATATTACATGTATTTACATTCATATCGATATATATATATATATATATATATCTTCTTATATATATATTACACACACTATATATCATATATAATATATATATATATTTATATTATATATATATATATATATATATTTGTGTGTGTGTATATATATATATATTATATATACACCAACAATATATAATATATATATAACACATATATAACATAACATTTTCTTATTAATAGTATAATGCTGTGTGTGTATTATAATACATAAAAATACACAAGACGGAAAATTATTGAAAACAAAAAACTTTTATTTTGGATGCGATTAATCGTTTGACAGTACTATATACATACACACACACACACACTAGTTTTGTTACTGTGTGTATATACTTCAAAAAAGCACAATACAACTACATATTACATGTGATGTTACTATAAAATGATACTCTCTCTCTCTCTTTGAACAAGTTCCCAGAGATCAACTCAAATAAAACAGCAGCTCACCCAATCGAGGTGGATTGTCAGGGCATGTTTCCAGCTTTCTCTCAGTCTCTGTGACATTAGACACAGATGGCAGTCTCTGTGGTGACTCCTCTGTAGTGACTCTCTGTTCGGCCAGTTTCCTGTGGATCTGAGGGCCTTGCTGATTTTGTACGAAGGTTTGCCTTAAATCTGAATTTCTCATATAGTATATGACAGTGACAGAGATGTGAAGCAAACATAGCAGCACCACTAGAGAGCAAGTCCTGTGTAGAAGACTGAAATTCCCAGGCGCATCCCGCATTGTAGAAATCCTGGAGATGGCTATATTCTCTCTCTCTCTTTTTTTAAATGGTTGTTATTTACAATCTAACCAAATCCCTTCCTATGTCCTTTCTACTTCCAGGGCTTTTGGGTAACTTCTAATATTTATATATCAATTTACAAGCTAAAAACCGCTCAAATACGGTTTTAATTATAAAAAATACATACAATTTTTATATAAATATATAGGGCTTATATAAACGTCTCAGCCAATTCCACTAAATCGTAAATAATTCAACAGTTTAGCTCAGTTCTCAGCTAATAACACGCGATCAACTACATTTCCTTGGATTAAAACTACACCGTTACTACAAAGTGAAACTATCGAAAAACCGAGACTTGAACCTCGATCTCGATCATGATTGACGTTTAAACGTGTATGAACAACTAAGTCAACAATTAAGTCCGTAATAAAGTTTATAGGAGTAATGGCACGAAATCAGAAGTGAAACTTTCTTTCAGATCCAGATGAAGTTAAAACGTCAGTCGAAGGAATCTTCTTAAAAACCCACCACATCTCCAAATCCCAGATGTTTTTTATATATGATAAATCTCCGTGCCAGAACGCTCCGCGGTAATGATATCGGAAGGGATGGCGATCAGTTCCCGGATGGACTCGAAGCCAGTCTTTACAGTAAGTAACGCGTAGAGCTTTCAGATCGGTTCATACGCGCTGGAGAAGAGTTGAGCTCGGCGTGTGAAAGTCTCTGATCTCTAAACACTCTGCAGGCGGATTCGCTGTTGAGTAGTACTTGTAGATAGGCTGATGAGCAGATCATCATATGAAGCCAGCTACAGTGAGAGGAAATCAGGAGTTCAGCTTTACAATAAAAGCGTTCTTTTAGAAATGGTTGCTTGTGCCATTTCATTCCAGTTCGCTCCCAGCACACGTGTTTCCAGGATAGCACAGTAAAATACGCTATTTTTGAAACCAGCTGAAAACACAGAGTCCAAAATTGCTTGGTTTGTTAAAAAGTCCCGATAAACGAATTATTAATAAATGTATATGTTTATTTTCACTTAGATATTGGTTTTGTTTATTTAACAATACTTGACATCTACTATTTTATAATGTAACTGAATCAGTTCCCACTGTTATTTTTAGTATTAGTTTTTATTTTTATATTTTCTGTTTTCACTTTATTATTTGTATTTCCGTTTGAGCTTTTTTAGTACATCAAATTAAACTAAACTAACAATGTTGCCTTGGCACCTGAAAAGTTTTTTTTTAATTATTATTTTTTATTTTATATTTCTGAGTTTCAAGTTTAGTTAAATAATAGCCATGCCCACTGGTCACATACTGTGATCACAGTAATCACAATATGAGACAATTTTCATAATTGGTTAGACCCTTTAAATTTGACATAAACACAGGGGCGTCATGATAGGGGGTAATAGTGGAACTGAGTAACAGGGGCCCTTGGCAGGGGGGGGGGAGGCATAATGATATACTGATTATTATTATTAACATGATTGATGGTGTTGTGTTGTGAGGGGCCCACCCCCTTGATTGTGTGTCCGGGGCCCAACATTTGGTGTTAAGCCCCTGCATATACAGTACCAAATATGTCTGATGGACAGACATTATCTTACAGAAAGACAAACTGAAATTGAACAGCTCTGGTCATGTGACTATTTACGCCAGCCACGAAAAAGTAAAAGTAAAATAAAATGTTCACTCTGAACATAAAATGTAACTGTCTGCAAAACCTAGTCAAATTCAAAAGTAAAATCTGGTCACAAATATTACTAGTGGTATTAAATTGACTACTAAATAATAATTATAAAAAATGGCATCGGCCTAAAATGTTGTATAGATTGGTTGCTCATGTTTGAGTTAGAAATACATTCTTAAAGTCTGTTACTTCCCAGATTCATTCTTTCATTCTTTCATGCAGAATGGCCTTCTCTTCTCACGTAGATGTTCAGCGAAGCCTTGTGGCCACAAAGAAATATAACAATATGCGAATATGTAAAACAAAGCGGCCTGTCTTAAATGGAGCAAAGCTGTCTTGATTTTTCAGAAGGGAAATAAACCAGATTTTAATATTTATAAAACATTGCTTTTCATATCCTCATAATATCATGTGTTTTACCCAAGTGCTGCAAAGCAGGATACTTTTTCACAAGTTCACATTGACTCCAACATGCATGTCCTCACAACTCCAGAGGGTTTTGGCATCAAGGATCTAACCTTAGAAATGTAAACCCTGTTCCACTGTAACTGACCTTGACTAACTTCATGTTTTGAGCTCTTTATATCTTAGTGTAAAAAAAAACAACTTTAATGAGCAAAATACAGAATGGACATTTTCTTATTTTAAAGATCAGGTTCCCTTCTGTTTGAACACACCTCTGAAACATCCATCCTTTAAACTATAACTATGTGAACTTCAGGCCATGAAAAGAGTGTCCTTTCTTAAAGAATGAGAAACAAACCGTTGCTATACTCCTGCTGAGCATGTTTACATCAGTGAAATTTAGCATGTTCAAAGCCGGAACAGAACATCATTATTGCCATGGTAGATCATTTGCATAACACAAACAGGAATAATGCAGACACTCAACTGTTATAAAAAGTTTTTTTTTTTAAAGATTTATTTTTGGCGTTTTGCCTTTAGGGCAATAGGACAGTGTAGAGTAGACTGGAAGTGAAGTGGGTGTGAGAGAGAGGGGGGCAGGATCGGGAAAGGTCCTCGATCTGGGACCATCACATAAGACCATCACAACCTTTAAAAAAAAACGTTGAAGACACTCTCTTACGCAAGCACCATTAAAAGTGCCCCTTCTATTAACCTTTAAAAAGCTCATTTCCATTTATTAATACAATTTACATTTTTAAAGGGTTTTAAATAAGTGAAAGTCATTTTAACAAAAACAATTCACATTTGATATTTAATGATTTTATACAACTTATTGTATATTTTTTGTATATATCAAAATTGATCCAAAAAGATTTCACATTTTCAAAGATTTAGTCTCTCATACGTACTGTTCTCTATGTAAAATCGGACTAAAGACTACACAGGGTCAGGGTTAAATAAAAAATAAAATTGTATAGCTGTAAGATATTGTTCAGCTAATTGTAAATTTTAGAAAATACATATATTAAAGATAAGATATTATGAATTGCGAAATGATCGAACCAGGAAAAGGTCACATTTTTATATTATTGTTTTTCCCTTTTTTACAGTAAGATTTTTTTTACTAAAATTGTGTTAAATAATCAATCAATTTTCAGCTACATTTTTTCTATCATAACCTTAGGACCTGATTAAAACACACTTTTCTTGAAGGTCAGTATGGGTTTTCAAATTTGCCCAAAGCACCAGATGCCCTTTCTTAGGAAAAATCGGATGGTTAAAGAGAAAAAAGCGGGGAAAACAGACACCATGTAATGGAAAATAAATAGCATCCCCCCCCCATCTTAACTAATTGTTTGCCTAGCACTTGTTTTGATCCTGTAAGTTCAGCTGCCCAATATCTCCCTGTAAAAAATATTCCTTAACACAGCTTAACAGTACTGCTGCCTGTTTGCCACGTGTAGCTTTAGGAGTTAACAAACCCAAAACAATGAGCACAACTTATACAACACTGCCTACTACTAAACTAACAGCGCACATTCAAAATATCGTCGGGATATTTTCGTTTATTTGTTATTATCAGACTGCGTCACTCTCCACACTCTAAAACAAAACACACAATAGTAAACTTTGAGAGCGCGAGAGCATGAGCGTGCGTGCTGACGTCACGCCTCCCCAGCGAGGGCTGGCTGCGCGAGAGCTATGTGCTGGAATGCGTGAGTCTCGCGTACTTTCTCGACCGATTTGAGAGTTTGGAAATAACTTCTTCCGAAACTTGTTTCTGCAACAACATCGCCAAACAACGAGCGGACACCGCTGGTGAGTTCATGGGTTTGGTTGCGTGGGGTTTGGAGCTGATATGGGTGTGGTTTTGTGTTGTTTTGGGACGCGTACGAGCTCAACTAAGTTTTAGTAAGGAGTGAAAATGGAGGGTTGCATTGAAAGGGCGCTGTCCAGGGCTGATTTCAGCACGGAGAGACATCAGATCAGGACCACGGCTAACACACACGCTGACCAAATAAAAAGTGCATAAAATTGATGAGAAATTAAACATAAAATCCTCACCATGATCTTCGATCGACTGTGTTGAATAAGAAGTGTAACTTTGTTGGGTTGTCGTGCGTAGTGTGTTGTTGCATGCATGCAGTTTCCGGAAAAGTCGTTTTTTTTCATCTTGGTGAAGGTTCGTAACGCAACTTTTGCTGTCATATTCACTAGAATTGGGGGTTTTATACGATTATTCAAGCTGGACAATTACTTTACATTCGTTTTTAGAATTAATCACATCCCTTTTTTGGTGTCTTTTGAGCTTTTGTTTATTCTGAAATCACTCAGATCCTGTGAAATCCACGTTAAACTCCATGTAGTGAAATTAAAAGGAGTGATTTTTTTTATTATTATGTTATGTCTTTTAATATTTCGTGCAGTGTGTTGCTCGCTCTTCGTCTGATTCAGATGGGTCGTGTTTGGAGCTGTCCAACGTGGTCAAAGTTTTTCACTCCTTATTTTTACAACTTTGATTTAACGCAATCATATTTTCACGCAAAGCCTGTTTGAGTTTTTTTTTAGCACAAAATGTTAGTGCTTTTCTGATTGAATGAGTTCATCTAAATAAACGTTCATGTCATGCTGCTTGAGTTCACACATCGGCTATATTTTTTCCTCCACTGGTAGAAGTTGGTGGTGCTGTTTTAAAATGGCCGAACACACATTTCAGAGCATGCAAACTCGCAGGCCTTATACCCCTCATCACACACATGCATGGCTCTGTTTGCCATGATTGTACTTCTTACACTAGAACAGATTTAATTAAACTTTGTGACTTTGTTTTCTCAGTACAAGCAAAATACAAAAAAAAAAAACATTTTAACTTAGTGTATTGTTACTATGTAAGCATTGAAATATGATACTATTGTATGATACGTTTTTAGTTATATATATAGTAATTTAAACTAAAATGTATTTAGTGTCTCTAAATATTATATAGTATTCAGAAATAATATAAAACTTTAGGGAATATGGATAGTATTTATAGTAAAGTATTTTGAGCTGAAATGCCAGAAGGTTTAATTGCATAGATTTGAATAAATCATGTTGTTTTTCTTTAATGAGTACAAACATACAAAGTAAAGTTTTTTTTAGGTAGGAAAGGATGCTTGTTTTCTCAGTAAACAGAAAAAAGTGCTCCACAAAGTTCTGGCTGAAATAATGCAACTCAGTAAACATCGACTGTGTTTTGTTATTGTTGCTCTGAATATATTTCATGCTTGTCTTGGTTAGATTGCATCTTAAACAAATCACGCCTTAAGAATTGAATCACTACTTTTGAGCAATATTGCCATACATGGTTGGGAGCTCTGAAATGTTGGAATATAGATGCTTGTTTGCTGTAATTCCCTAAAATAACCCATAGTTAAAGCTGCTTATTGCTTTAATGGACTTCATACAAGAAAGAACAGGGTACTTTATTGGCTCTATAAAGATGTGTTGGTTTAGGCTTTGTTTGTTTCTTATTTAAAATGTGTTTGGGAGTTGAAATTTGAAATCTGCTTTATCCTTGTAGGGTTAATCAGTCAGAGATTGGCTCAGCAAAGACTCCTTATCTCAGAAAATGATGAGTTTCGATTCAATCATTCATTTACATGGAACTGTTTGTTTTTTCATAGTCAGATGACTTGCTCTGTGAAGATGTCACAGTCACATCCTTTCAATCTTCTGCATTAATTTCACAGGCACATTTTTATAAACTCTTAAACTTAAATTGCCAGTTATATTTTCAGTGGCACTAAAATCAGAGTTTCTTTTTGCATTTCAGCTGGTTGAGCATGTCTGCTCAGACTGTGTATCCAGCTGCTGCTGGTATCTTCATGCCTGTAGGCATCCCACTACCAGAGGTGGGCCATGACCTTCCCGAGCTGCCTCGCAATAATGTGGCAGCCCCTCAGCTAGTGATGCTCGCTAATGTGGTGGTATCATCAGAGGCATCTTCCTCAGACTACAATGCAGAAGAGAAACAAATGGTAGAACTCAAGACCGTTGGATGCAACAGCTACTCTGACAGTGAGGAAGAGGGTGTTATCAAATACAGCCTTGACAATTCGGAGATGTCTGAGAGCACGTACGCTGAACATGCCACTCGGGTTGAGCCAGAAATGACAGAAAGAGTGATAGAGCAGGTTGAAATGGAGCGAGCAGACCCATCTGAAAAGACCCCATCTGAATCCTCTCCAGCAGAAAAACGTAAGCGCACACCGGTTGTTGTCTTCGAATCCAACAAAAAGAAGAAGAAGCCTTTCTTTTGTAAACCCTGCCAGTACCAGGCTGAAAATGAGGAGGACTTCATTCACCATATCCGCGTTCACGGCGCTAAGAAAATGACGGTGGTAAATGGCATGGCTGACTCTGACGATGATCTGGCCAGTGAGTCAGGCCAATCTCAGACGCCAAACCCAGAGAATAGTGAAAGTTTGAGTAACTCCAAAGGCGTGATCCGCTGTGAGCGCTGTGGATACAACACCAACCGCTACGACCACTACATGGCACACCTTAAACATCATACTAAGGAGGGTGAAGACCAGAGAGTATTCAAGTGCACCATTTGTGCTTATACCACCATCAGTCAGTATCACTGGAAGAAACATCTGAGGAATCATTTTCCCAGCAAGCTTTTCACTTGCAACCAGTGCTCGTATTTTTCTGACCGCAAAAATAACTACATACAGCACATCCGGACCCACACTGGTACATCTAAAATTTTTTAATTATAAAATCATGTTGATTTAAGTTTACTTTTATATAATCAGAAATATATGTGAAAATGAAAACTCTTTTATTTGATTCTTCTTTTAGGTGAGCGTCCGTTCCAGTGCATATACTGTGACTACTCCAGTTCCCAAAAAACTCATCTCACCAGACACATGCGAACCCATTCAGGTGAGTCTCTTGTCCGTCTGTTGAAATATTCTTATGCTGAAATTGATTAGTACATATAGTTATATTTTAAGATTTATAATGTAGTTTGTTTAATTCCAGTCCAGGTTTTGATTTAATAAATCTGTTACCAAATACTGAGCTGCCTTGTTCCAAAAGCAAAATTTTTAATAAATTGCAATAACAGCGAAAATAATTATCTGTGTTTAGAGAAAAGAATAAAAATACATAGGGTATTGTAAAAAAAAAAGAACTTATTTATTAATTAAATTTTTGTTAAAACTATTGCAGTTGTATTCTGGAGACTATCTTTGTAAAATACTGTGATTGTGCATCAGGTTTTAAAGGGTTAGTACACCCAAAAATGAAAATTCTGTAATTAAGTACTCACCCTCATGTCGTTCCAAACCATAAGAACTGCATTCATTTCGGAACACAAATTAAGATATTTTGATGAATTCCAAGAGCTCTCTGACCCTGCATAGACCAGTAATGTAAATGTAAATGATGACAGAATTTTTATTTTGGGTGAACTATCCCTTTAACGTAGTTGGTTTGAGGTTTGGGAAAAGTCATAGGAATGAATTCAATCTAAAAGTTATACAAGTTTATAAAGTGAGTGCTCATTTTTCAAGGTGACTATTTTGCCTCTGTAAGTGCAAGTGTAAGTGTAAGTTGCCTCTGGGTTTTGGGACAGAGCAAATGTGCTCAAGGCCTATGTTTTCATCTTGTCAATGATGTTTCTCTCTTTTGTTGCACTCCGTGGAGCCAGATGGCTTTGGATAAAATGGTACACGGTTTGTAGTATACAGAGTGAATTAGAATGTGATTCTGTATTGAATGTGTCTTTTATCTTTATCCCTGCATGAGACTTGCATCTGTGTTTTTCTCAAAATGTTGAAATAAAAGATTCATTGTTCAGCCGTGACCTTCTCTTTATGGTCTGTCTGGAATAGGTGAGAGGCCTTTCAAATGTGACAACTGCAGCTACCTGGCAGCCAACCAGCACGAGGTGACTCGCCATGCCAGACAGGTCCACAATGGACCCAAGCCCCTAAGCTGCCCCTACTGCCAATACAAGACAGCCGACCGCAGCAACTTTAAAAAGCATGTTGAGCTCCATGTCAACCCTCGCCAGTTTCTTTGCACGGTTTGCAAATATGCTGCATCCAAGAAGTGCAACTTGCAGTATCACATCAAGTCCAGACACCCAGGATGCACTGATATCTCGATGGACGTATCAAAGGTAAGGCTTCGCGTGAAGAGGACTGACACGGACGATATTTCGCCAAATAAGCTTGCGACAGACCAGTCTGGATCAAGGCGAAGTGAGGACAAGCAGTTGGGAGAATTGGCTGATGTTGAATCAGGTCCCATCAACCTCTCTATTAAGAAACCCACTAAACCCACCCTTGCTGTGGAGACTGAGCTGACTGGCAAGACCGCAAAGAAAAACCCAGATGTCATTGTGAAAGAAAAATCTGGAAAGCCAACCCAACAACTCAATGAAAAAACTGCAGAGAAAAAGACGAAAAATGAGGTGAAAGAGAAAAACAGTAAGAAGGTTAAAGGAAAGACTTTGGTGAAAGCTGTGGACATTGCCGTGGCACAAACAAAAGGCTGCAATGACAAACAAGCTAATAAAAAGGCAA
Organism: Sinocyclocheilus anophthalmus; assembly: GCA_018155175.1. Lineage (NCBI taxonomy): Eukaryota > Metazoa > Chordata > Actinopteri > Cypriniformes > Cyprinidae > Sinocyclocheilus > Sinocyclocheilus anophthalmus. The sequence goes on from JADLZN010009975.1 coordinate 1,051,248, forward strand.
TGAAGAAGGTTGAGAAATCCCCTAAATCTGTGGAGAAAGTAGCGAAAGGTCGTCCTAAGAAAGAGAAGCCATTGAAGGAGACCGCCAATGAAGTTACTGCAAAACATCAGCCTATTGTTGAGCAAAGATTAGATATGGATAAAGAAAGACCAGAGAAAGACTTAGAGAAGCAGCAGCAGCAAAATGAGAAAGAGAAAAGAGAGCGGCTAGAAAAGGAAAACAGCTTGCTGAATGGGAAAGCGAAGGAGACTGAAGAGAAAGAACGCACAAAAGATTGCAAGAAACCTCAACCCAAGAAGCCATGCAAGAGGCAGACAAAATTGTCAAAGGTCAACCGTGAAAAAGATACCCAGAGCAAACTTGTCAAAAGAAAAGCAGAGAACATGAAAGTACCAGCGACTGATTCTTCAGTAACTAATTGTCCTTCAAAGCGGGTCAAGCGCACAACGAAAGATACAGCCAAGACATCAACAAGTTCTGGTGCTCCAGAGAGAAATCGCACCATACCTGAGGTTCTACAGGCCGTGAAGAGCAAAACCAAGAATGCTGAGGCAAATGCAAACAAACCTGAGACTTGTGTAATTGAACCTGAGAAGACCAACAAAGTCCCAGAGAAGCTAAACACTCTAGAAGCTGAAAAACAGTCCACCACAGAAACACTGAAGGTACTTGACCAACCAGATGAGCAGACACCTACAGTAGTGACCTGCCAAGATGAGAGAAATCACAAGGAGACTGCTTCTGTTGTGGAGGAACTCACAGTTCCATGCCAACCCCAAGTTCCAGACTCTGAACAACCTAAAGAAACTGAGAACAAGGTCCCACATGAGCCAAAAGAAATTCCAGATGTAGACAGCGGAAGTAAGATGCCATCACCTACAGACAACAAGACCTCTCCAGGTTTCAGCCCAACTCTTGAACTTCCTGGTCCACCCGGTCACAAATCTACCGATGCAGAGGATGACGAAGGTATCCACAGTAATGATGGGGGAAGTGACATCAGCGATAGCGCCTCTGAAGGAAGCTGTGACTCAGGTCTTAACGGACTGGCTGCTACCACCGATGGTAGAGAGAAACTTCCAGAGACTCCGACAGAAGAGCTTCCGTCTCCATCCAAACTGCTCAGTCACACCTGTATCTTCTGTGACCGTACCTTCTCTCTTGAGATGGACTACCGTCGCCATTTGAATCGGCATTTAGTAAATGTGTATTACCTAGAAGGGGCGGCTCAGGGTGACAAGTGAGGGGTATCTCGTATGAAAAAGGGCAGCGCTTTTGTGTCCAAAACAGTTTATGAGGTTCTCCTAGACTTCTAACTGAACAAAGCTTGTTCAAGTTGTAATAAAAATAAGGTTGTTGTTTTTGATGGCTTTACAGCTCGTGACAGATGACCACATCTACGCCTGTTTTCAGTTTGCCATGACGCAACAAGAAACATTAAAATAACACAGTATACTTTCAATTCAGAAATTAAACCCATTGTCAACTTGTGGTAGGATCATCGGGGTTTTCTTGTGTTTATTGTTACACTACTTGGAAGCAACAAAAAGGAGAACTGCTCTGAAAGCAAGTACACTTTCTCCCTCCATCCCTGCGGAGAGCTCAGATTAGCCAGACCCAGGTGGTCCAGCGCTGAATAGCCCTGAAGATAATGGGGCTTTCAGTGTCTTTGTGCTGTTCCACTCCACTGAAGCGCCTCCATCTCTGGTCAGCAAGAGACGGGGTGTGTGTTTAAAGCTGGCTAATGTCATTGTAAAAGGGAACAAAGAAACAGTTGAATACAGTTTAGGGAGCACTTGACAACTAACCTTACCAATAAGCTTACCTTTGAGGCTATGTTTCACATAAGCTAAACATTTCATTTGAACAAAAAAGATTTATGTACCCTTCCTAGAGGTCTTTCTTTGATTACACTTGCTCTGCCTTTCAAGGGAAGTAGCATGTAGTTCGTAATATTTGTGGAATAGTAGGTTTTTTCTTTCATTGTAAATTTGCTCTCTTTTTTTTACACCGCATTGTAACTCACTTCTCGAGTTTGTAGATTATTTTATCTGTCAATTTTCTGGTAATACTTCAATTTCATGCTCAGTCCAAAGATTTTGTTGCTTTTGTCTGTATATAAACTGTACATATTTTTCTTATTTGCTCTTCAGTGCCTCAGACAATCAATTTGAGCATTTTAATCAATGTCTCAGATATTTAGATCTTATTTACCTTCAAGTGAAAGAATGGCTTGTCTTTTCTGTGTATTTTACCTAAGCAACATTCCCTTACACATATCAAATTGGTTATCTGCATTAAAAATCTGTTTATCCAAAGTTTATCTAATCATATTGAACTGACCTTTTTGTTTATTTGTATGAGTGTGAATGTGTTGCTGCCACAACCCTTGTATATCAGTAAATTTGCCATGTTATTCTGTCTAAAAAAGAAGAAAAAAAATACTGTAAGAGAAAAGTTATAGAAATAATTTGCCTTTAGTGCATTAAGTGCAATATTTATATTTTTGGGTTTATTACCAAAGCAAGATGTAGTTGGTAAAGTTTGTAGGAGCAAAACCACAGGCCTCAGATGGAAAACCAGAAAACCTACTATCCACAGGGACCCAGTGCACCTGAAAAACCACACTCTTAGACGGTTGGATACTTTATCACTGTAAATTTGTCCTTTATCACTTTTTTTGTGTTAAGCAATTTGCTTTTCTTCTTTAGAATAGAATGTTGCCAATTCACAACTCAGATTGTGCCATTTATCCATCTTTGTAATCAAGTGTGTGACTGTCGTTTCCATTTCCTAGTAAAAGTAGTCAAATTATATCAGTTGAAATGTTATAATTTTGTCCCCTTGATATGGCTTTTTATGAATGATCTGAAAAACAGTTTACTATGTGACCTGTATGTATAGCTCTAGATGTTTCAATAAAAAAAATCTTGCCACAGTTTTGTTCTTTTTTTTATTTGAAAGTATATAAAAACATTTTTTTTATATATTTGAAATATATACAGGTGCATCTCAATAAAATAGAATGTCACGGAAAAGTTCATTTATTTCAGTAATTAAACTAAAATTGTGAAACTCGTGTATTAAATAAAATAAATGCACACAGACTGAAGTAGTTTAAGTCTTTGGTTTTTAATTGTGATGATTTTGGCTCAAATTTAACAAAAAACCACCAATTCACTATCTCAACAAATTATAATACTTCATAAGATCAATAAAAAAAAAAATTTTTAGTGAATTGTTGGCCTTCTGGATAGTATGTTAATTTACTGTACATGTACACAATAATTGGTAGGGGCTCCTTTTGCTTTAATTACTGCATCAGTGCGGCGTGGCATGGAGACAATCAGCCTGTGGCACTGCTGAGGTGGTATGGAAGCCCAGGTTGCTTTGATAGCGGCCTTCAGGTCATCTGAATTGTTGGGTCTGGTGTCTCTCATCTTCCTCTTGACAATACCCATAGATTCTCTATGGGGTTCAGGACAGGCGAGTTTGCAGGCCAATCAAGCACACGAACACCATGGTCATTGAACCAGCTTTTGATGCTTTGGCAGTGTGGGCAGGTGCCAAGCCCTGCTGGAAAATGAAATCAGTATCTCCATAAAGCTTGGCAGCAGAAGGAAGCATGAGTTGCTCTAAAATTTCCTGGTAGATGGCTGCTTTGACTGTGGACTTCAGAAAACACAGTGGACCAACACCAGCAGATGACATGGCAGCCCAAATCATCACAGACTGTGGAAACTTCACACTGAACTTCAAGCAAAATGGTTTCTGTGCCTCTCCACTCTTCATCCAGACCCTGGGACCTTGATTTCCAAATGAAATACAAATTTTCCTTTCTCTGAAAAGAGGACTTGGTCCACTGGTGTTTTTGAAGTCCAACAGTCAACGCGCCATTACCAGGAAATTTTAGCAGCACTTCATGCTTCCTTTGTGACAAGCTTTATGGAGATGCTTGATTCATTTCCAGCAGGATTGGCACTGCCCACACTGCCAAAAGATGTTCAATGACCCATGGGGTACTGTGCTGATTGGCTGCAAAATCGCCTGACCTGAACCCATAGCGAATCTATGGGGTATTGTCAAGAGGAAATTGTGAAACAAGAGACCAAAAAATGCAGATTAGTTGAAGGCCACTGTCAAAGAAACCTGGGTTTTCATACCACCTCAGCAGTGCCACAGGCCGATTGTCTCCATGCCACGCCGCACTGAGGCAGTAAATCATGCAAAAGGAGGCTCAACCAAGTATTGAGTACATGTACAGTAAATGAACATACCTTCCAGAAGGCCAACAATTCACTAAAAATTTTTTTTTTGTTGGTCTTATGAAGTATTCTAATTTGTTGAGATAGTGAATTGGTGGGTTTTTGTGAAATGTGAGCCAAAATCATCACAATTAAAAGAACCAAAGACTTAAACTACTTCAGTCTGTGTGCATAGAATTTATTTAATACACGGGTTTCACAATTTGAGTAGAATTACTGAAATAAATGAACTTTCCACAACATTCTAATTTATTGAGAATGCACCTGTAGACATTTAATTATAATTTAGACAGTATAAAAAACAATACATTCATATTTTGAGTTCAATATTTTGAAGACCAAAAGCTTCAACAGGTATCAAGAGAAACAGCAACAACACTTCAGTTTTTCCTTCTCACTTTGAGTCTCTCAGCAGCTTTCTCAGACAGACCGGCGTCTACCAGCGCCTGTGGCTTTCTCGTCTTGTAGGCGGGAGTTTTGTTGATTCTCTGTCCTTTCAGATTCACGACGTGGGGCAGTAAAGGCGGGGTGCGCAGACATAGTCCTGCTGCTTCAGGTGCGCGAGTCCTCAACAACAGCTGATCTCTTTTGGCTGCTGTCACAGCAACCCAGCCTGAAAATCAATAAAAGGCATCATAAATTTAAGTTTCTTTAAATATATTTAACTTGAGCCCTGGCCGGCCACATTTTTAAGACTTGGTCATGAGATTTACCATAAAACCTTACACAATCTAAAAAGCTAATTAAATGTAGACAACTTGCGGTGTTACAGCCCTGCCCCTGGAGTTCAAAGTCTTGAGCAACAAGTGGTGGAAAAGTTTTCATGCTCTCCTCATCACCAGATGGGACCTTGCCACAAAACAATGTAGAACAACGCTTTTCAACACTGATAATAATAAGAAATGTTCCTAGAGCATCCAAATTTGCATATTAGTCTGATTTCTGAAGGGCCTGGTGATACTGAAGACTATAGTAATGACAATGCAAATGTATTTATTTATACATACTGCAAGAAGGGTATTCCCAGCATGTTTCTGGTAGATTGCATCTGCCTTCTTGGAGCCATCTTGGTGTTGGTCAGATACAGCAAAAGATTGTTTTCAAAATGTCAAATGAAATCTTGCCTCCAAATAATCAATGCGAAAAAATAAAACCAAAAATAAAACCATACCGGGCTTCATTACAAACGTTCTTGGCGTAATGGCCTGAGTAGGAACCACCAGCTTCACTTCCTGCTCATTCAACAGGCTGAGAACCTGGAAAGTTACATTTTGATCAAAATCCTTAGTGGTGCATGATTCATAATGATAGACGTTTTAAAATACGAGTATACAGAAATGATTGTAATTATGAACATAATTCTATCACATTATGTGTGTACAGTTTGAATATGGAGACTTAAGTCATGTTCTTTCATGATGCCTGGGGTGTCATAGAACCAGTGTGCATCTTTGATTTCATTGTAGCTGAGCTCTGCATCTGTGGAGGAGTCCAACGATGGATCCTTTTTAACATCTTCCTCCAGGTCTTCTCCAAAACTCAGACTGTCAGGATCAAATTCCACAAGAGTTTTCTTGGGTGGCTGATTTGCTAGGAATGTCCTCCCAATGTGACCTATTATTAACAATAACAAACGTATTATTAACAAATATAATTTCTGAAAGATCATGTGACACGAAAAAACTGGAGTAATGGCTGCTGAAAATTAAACTTTGCCAAAACATGAATAAATTACATTTGAAAATGTTAAAATAGAAAAGAGTTTTATATTGTAAAAATTTCACAATACTACTGTTTTTGCTGTATCATGGATTAAATAAATGCAGCCTTTGTGAGCCTAAGAAACTTATTTCAACATAATTTTTTTTAATTATATGTACACATTGACTAGTCCTTACATACAAGGAATAAATTAAAATTAGAATCACATTTAAATATCCAATATCTGCCGATACAGATAAATTAAAAATCTCTAATACCTGTTGATAACCGATAGGAACAGATATATTGTGGGTTCCTAAAACAACAAAACTTACAAACTCACCAACCAAGTATCCCTGCTTTCTGAACTGTATGATTCTCTTCATCTCTTCAGGATTCATGTCGTCCTCTGTCAAATGAGATGCCTGTTTCAGTCTCTCCGCCCGCCTGAACATCCGGTGGGGGGTGGGGTTGATGATGGGAAACTTCAGCAGATTTAATATTGTTCCTAGATTTACAGTGGACAGAAAAACGTGTTCTTAACAGTTTAAATAACTTGGACATCAATACGTGACCCTCTGTGTGAAATCCAAGCTAAAGTCTCAAAATATAATTATGAGATAACAATCATCAAAGTTTGATTTCAATCATTAATTTCACTATGATTTAAATTTTAGACATGGCCTTACTAAGTCAATATTAAAGATACATTTACATTGCATAGAATGTTTTTACCTTTGAAGTAAGATTATTTATGGGAGAAAACAGGTAAATCACAAAAAAATGATTTAGGCTGGGTTTCACCAGCAAGGGTACATATCAATCTTCACAGTTATCAATACCGGAATGCACAACCCAAACTCTTAAAATTACTAAAAGGGTCAACGCATGCATAAATAAAAAGCTTTGCTTTGTTCTTGTTTTGTATTGAAACATTCTCTCTGATACACACTATGGTCAAATAGGTTTGGAGTAATTTTGTGTTTTATGTTTTTGGAAGACCGTTCTTTGCGCCCAAAGATGTGTTATTGCCTCAAACAATACCGTAATAAAAGCAAAAAGAGGTCGAACAAATTACAATTTAAAAGAACACTTTTTCATTTGAATATATTGCAAGTGTGATTTATTCGCCGCAAAGCTGAATTTTCCGCAGCCATGCTTCCACTTTCAGTGTCACATGATTCTTCAGATGTCATTCTAATTAGCTGGTTTTCTGTTTAAGAAACATATTTTATCATCAATGTTGAATGCAGTTTTGAAAATGGACTTTTTTCAGGATTATTGATGAATAGAAAGTTGAATTGCTGAAATCGAATTTTAAAAGAACAAAAATTTTTTTTATCGAAATCTTTTGTAAAATTATAGGCTAATTATAAATGTCTTTACTGTCATTTTTGATAAATAATGCATCCTCGCTGAATAAAAGTACTGTTTATTTATTGTATTATTTTTTTAATCTATCTACCCCAAACTTTTGAACGGTGTATCATGGCTTCTACAAAAATATTAATGATCAAAAACTGTTTTCAACTTTACTAATAAGAATTGTTTCTTGAGCATCAAAAGAGCATATTAGAATGATTTCTAATGATTTTTTTGAATAAATACCTCTACTTATTCCAACTTTTGACGGCAGCGTATTTGTGAAAAAGATGCAAAAAGGTAGTTAACCTAATAATGCATATCCATTATTATCAATTTTAATTTAAAACTGATTAAGGCCAATATTTAGCTTAATTCCTGACCAATTATCTTGCATGAAATATCTCACCAGGCCATGGAGATATAGTAGCTTTATGAATCACATCTGAGGCTCTGGATTTGCAATAATCAGATTCCAGTAGAGTATTAAACAGCGTGGATTTGCCAGCATTGGCCATCCCGACCAAATACACATCTCCCTTGTACTTCCAGGTCGACTGCAGTCTCGTTATAAGGTTTTCTATACCATATCCTGTTTTGGCACTGATGAGGTGGATGTCTTTGTTATCAATGGTAGAAATGCCCATGCTTTCACAGTATGCCTTCAGCTGACGTTTGATACGCTGCAGGTAATTCTCAGCATCTCCAGGCAGCAAGTCTGTTTTATTTCCTAAAATCACAATGAGCTTATTCTTCCCAACAAGCTCTGGAAGGTCTGGGATGACGGAGTCAGGGAGATCCAGAAGGTCAACTATCAGCAGCACCAAAGCCTTCTCTGATTTAATTCCCTTGACAATCGCTCTGTACTCCTCTTTGGACATGGTGACGTTCAAAGCTTTCTGGTGGTGATTGATTAAAAAGCATCTCTGACATATTGCCTTCTTCAGTTGGTCCTCTTCAGCTAATGCTTTGAATTTCTCACTTGGCAGGTAACCTGGGATTTCAGGGTCCGTACAGTGCATGAGGGCCCCGCAGCCGGAGCAACAGGTATCACTGACTGCCATGTCCACATCAGGAGTGCCATAGATCTTTTGTTGCTTTTGAACCTTCTTTGATTTGGTGCGTCTGTCCAGTGGGAATCCTTCATCGTGGAACTCAATCAATGAGTTTTCCTCCACTTCAGACTTTGCAGAGCCCTTTAAATGTTTCATTTGCATTTCCAGTCCTCTAAGGTGCATGTGATTGCCATGCTTTTCATGGTACGCGGCTTTGCTTGACATACTTGGTGAGAAGTGTTGGGGGTAACGCGTTACAAGTAACGTGAGTTACGTAATCAAATTACTTTTTTTCAAGTAACTAGTAAAGTAAACACATTTTTAATTTACAAGAGAATATCTGAGTTACTTTTCAAATAAAGTAACGCAAGTTACTTTTTTTTCCCAATTTATATTGATTGACAGCTCTCCTGTCCCCATGTTGAGAGAAATCAGAAGTCGTTACTGTAGTTCTAAAATAAATATAAATATGAATATGCATTAATTCATCGCACTCACAAAAAAAAAACAGATTTAGTATTCACCAAAATGAATTAAAACTCAGAATATGACGCAAACCTGCAATAATTAAATGTTAAACAACACAAATATCCTTTATGTATTTAATCCCATTCTATTAACCGATGTCTTTGCTTCTGACCTTCGACGATCCAGTTCAAACGTACTAATAAGCAAAAATTAATCTAGACAAACATTTGTGTGTCTTTTGTTATTGCTGAAGTGTGTTGAAATTTCATCTTCTGCATTCTACTGTAAGGATGTAAATTCACTTTCCCTTCAGCCTGAGGCTCATTCACTTCACTTTTGGTGTGAAAAGGCTTTTAAACTTGCAAAAAATATAACTTTTTTATTTTAAAAAACAAACAAGCAAGCCCTGTCCAGATTTTAAAAAGTAACGCAGAAGTAACATAACGCATTACTTCCCATAAAAAGTAACATAATTAACGTGATTAGTTACTTTTCATGGGAGTAGAGTAAGCCGATTGTAAGCATTACTTGTTTAAAAAAGTAACTTGCCCAACTTGCTGTGAATCAGCAAAAGAAGATGATCTGGTAGTTCATCATCTTTATTGTCCACTGGTTCATCAAAGTCCAGGAACACAAACTGTTCTTGTTTCTGTGGCTCCACTAAAGTGTATAATTCCTGAGGTGGATTTGATGCTGGCTCCCTAGCTCCTTTTTGAGTGCTGTAACATCTCAGACTTCTGGATGAGCTGCACCTCTGTTTTGTGCCCAAATGTGTTGCCCAGTCCTTTGATATCAAGCTGGAAACAAATGACCGTCGAAGCAGCAAAAATCCTTCATGTTCCCTTGACAGCTGCGGTCTTGAAACATGTTTAAAGCACCTACGAGTGTAGAATTGGAATGCCGATGCTCCTAAAAACTTGTACATTATTATAGCAAATCGCACAATATGTTAAAAGAACAGTAACATCACTACAGTTTATACAACCCTGAAAAACAACGAACCCACGTGCCATATATCGCTGGTATAATGTAACAGTTGGACAAATATTAATATGTAAAAACATTTTAGTTTTTATTAAACGTATGTTATTTAACATCCATACCATGAATTACTCTTTTTTCTTCTTCTTTGTTTTTATGGGGGTGGCAAAACAGCGTTCGGGTGCATTACGCCAACCATGATATGGATGGGATCAGGATCTAAAATCACTTACAAACACCCCAAAAAAAAAAAAAAATAAATAAATAAAATAAACTAAATTAAATAAATACTCAATAACTCTATATCTCAATTCTATTTATTAGTCTTGTTGATCCTAAATACTCTAGAAGTAGACTCCAACCCTTATCATCTGCAGATTTTTTAAGAATATTACTAATATTTTGCTCTCCACTCTCTCTTAGTGCATTCTTTAAAATTTCTCTCTCAGAATCATACTTCTGGCAATGCAATAAAACATGGTCTACGGTTTCTTCCTCTCCACAATATTCACACTTTCCATTATTATGCTTTCCAATCATGCATAGAGAACTATTTAGACCAGTGTGACCATTCCTTATTCTTGTTATACCCTTCCCCTCTTTCCTATTTCGTCCTCCAGTTCCTATCTTTCCAACTAATGGAATCTTTTTAAACAGATATCTCCCTTTGGTTTCTTTGTTCCATTGATTTTGCCACATCTTTTTGATCTGTCCCTTTATCT
>JADLZN010009976.1:0-20607 GCA_018155175.1 Sinocyclocheilus anophthalmus
TGCAGTGATCCGGGCTAAGCGAGGACGTGTGGGCTGTCCATTCCATTTTCTGATAAATCCACAGAAACCACATTTATTTCATTATTCTTATAGGTCTTTTCACATCAACTTTGTTTGGAGATGCAATTGTCCGTATTATTCCTGTCAGGCACTAAAAATCCATCCTTTTCTCTGTCTGAGTCCAGGGGAGATACCAAAAGCAAACTTTAAAGTCTCATTCCGTAATGAAAGAAGAGAGGGATGAGGTGAATGCATTGGAGGTCATCAGTTATCTGTTTTCCATCAGACTGCTTTTGGAAAAGGCAAATATCTCTGTCAGATAAAGAGAAGAACGGTTGATGTTCTTGTCTCTCTGTTTCTTCCTTTGTATCTATTTTTCTGGCTTTGCTTTTAGGCGGTTCCATCCAGTCAGATGAATAGGCATGTTTGATCACATAGAGTTTCTCGCTCATGACTCTCCTCGATCTTGCTTTCTCTGCTACCCTCTCCTCTAGTCGCGTCATTGTCTCACTCCTGTCAGCTGGCTTCCGCTGCGTAATCTAAAAAAAGAGAGAGTAAAAGGACCCTCACGGAGCTATTCGTGAGCTTCTTCTAATGCAATGCAAATGAAAGGTTTCTTGTATCTGTTGAGTTCTATTTTAGGTGTGTGAAAAGCAGCATGGAGACTTGCTCAGGGAGATACTCGCTATACAACCCAGGAAAGGTGGGCTGAATGGACAGGAAGTGTGTGTGTGTGTGTGTTTTGGCACAGGTTTGCATGTGTGTACACTGTAAAAAAAATTCCGTAAAATTTACGGTAAAAAACGGCAGCTGTGGTTGGCGGAATTTTACTGTAAAAAATACGGTAGCAACGTTTTTTAGGTTTTTAACTTAAATTTACACTAAAGCCGTGATTCATTAGGCTATAATGTTAAATACCACCTATTGAGTACTGAAATCGTTTTTGTACCTTTTTAATACCTGATGAACACCTAGGAACCAAAAGTCCATGCATGAACCAAAGCCCATCACAAGCACGTTTAAATAATAACATTATAGAAGTGCACCGTATGGTTTGGATTTTTATAGAGAGGATAACAGAAGATGGAGGTAGCGTTATTATGGATTATTGCCCGTATGTGGGCCAAAAGCGAGGGTTAAATTCAAGCCCATAATGATGAATTTGTTTCTCAGCAACACACAGGTTGTAACTACACAAAATTTAGGATTGGATTCGAACACTGAAGGCGTGTCGATTAATGTGAATTATTATGATCTTTATCGCTGTTTAACTCCCGTTCCAACCCATAGCGTTTATTATTTGGACACAAAAGAGAATTCAGAACACTTCGCATTCCTCTTTCCTCATTCATTACACAAACAGGGACTGATGATTTAAGGACACTCCACTATTTTTGAAAATAGACTTATTTTCCAACTCTCCTAGAGTTAAACGGTTGAGTTTTACTGTTTTTTTCGAATCCATTCAGCCGATCTCCGTCTGGCGGTAGCACTTTTAGCTGTAGCTTAGCATAGATAATTGAATCTGATTAGACTGTTAGCATCTTGCTCAAAAATGACCAAAGGGTTTCTATATTTTTCCTATTTAAAAACTTGACTCTTCTGTAGTTACATCTTGTACTAATACCGACGGAAAATGAAAATTTTCTAGGCCGATATGGCTAGGAACTAAACTCTCATTCCGTCGTAATATCACGGAACTCAGTCTAAAAAGTTAGCTTATTTTCAAAAATAGTGGAGTGTTCCTATAAGGCTTTGAAAAGGACACAAAAGCACTATCAGGAGTGTGGTCCAACTTGTATCCCAAGACTTTTTGACTTTATGTGATAGCTCGGTGTAAGAAACCGACTGAAGGATATTCAGAACATGAGGGTGACTAAATGTTGACGGTATTTTCATTTAGGGGCGAATTATTAAGTTAACAATGTTTTCTTGATACAACTGTTTCTTACTGACCTTAGGAAAACCTGCTGATCGATGAAGATCATAACCTAAAACTCATTGACTTTGGCCTTTGTGCCAAACCAAAGGTTTGTATCCATCTATTACTATGTATGTTTTCTTTTAAGTCAAGTCGCATGCATTTATATAGCACTTTATACAATACAGATTGTTTTCAAAGCAGCTTTACAGTAAAACAGGAATAATAACCGTGTTCATTTTGCAAATTCATCAATTATGAAACGACTTCATTTTCAGCTGTAAAGCAGCTTGTTATTTTAAATGATATGTCCATATGTATCAGTGCTTTTAAATAAATATTGGCATTTAAAAAATTGTAATTAGGGCGGTTTGGGTTTTGAATTGCTGACCTGCTGTGGCAGTCCAGCATACGCGGCTCCAGAGCTCATTCAGGGCAAGGCTTACATCGGCTCTGAGGTCAGTGTGCCATATGTGTTTCATGTACTACATGTTTGAAAGCAACAACAAATTAAGCGTGTGCATAACTCGTGATCTCATGGCACGTGTGTTTCAGGCTGATGTGTGGAGTATGGGTGTGTTGCTTTACGCTCTACTGTGTGGTTTTCTACCCTTTGATGATGACAATTGTATGGTCCTCTACAGAAAAATTACAGTAAGTTTATTTGTGTTCCACCACGGTTTATAATCCGTGCATTTACTAGGTTACTGAAATAAAAGCAAGTTTGTATAGCATGTATTGTGCAAAATTGGCTTGTGTTTTGACAGAGAGGCAAATACAGCAACCCACACTGGCTTTCACCTGCTAGCATTCTGCTTCTAAACCAGATGATGCAGGTACTGTGCATGGTTTATGTGTCTGTTTGATGTTTTTAGGTAAGGAAATACAATTTCATAGTAGTTTATTCCCTTCTCCTGCAGGTGGACCCAAAGAGGCGTTTGACTGTGAAACAGTTGCTTGATCACCCTTGGGTTATGAAGGGATACAGCACACCAGTGGAGTGGCACAGTAAACATCCTGTAAGATCAGCTCTATAGACATGCTTATATGCCTCCAAGATCCAGTTAGTCAAGTGAAAGGACTTTAAAGGGATTTTTTGGGCTTTAAAGCTTTTGCTATTCTTGTTGATTTCTTACCTATAACAAATTATATCTGCTTTAGTTCGTTTAAAGTCTTTACAGATATTAGAGAGTTTTTAACTTCCTAGCTGTATAATTTCCTTTGTGTGTTTGTTCTTTTTAGTTGGGTCATATAGATGAAGACTGTATCACTGAAATGGCAGTGGCTTCTAAACAATCCAGACAACTCACAATCCAACTTGTGTCAGAGGTACTGAGTGATTCCCCTTATTTAAAATGAATATTATATTTGTTAATATTAGAATTCATCAGTATTTATTTGGGATTGTGATTACAATTAAACCTCTATTTTAATAGTTATTCAAATGTAATTTATTGCTGTGTTCAAAGCTGAGTTTTTTTAGCATCATCACTCCAGTCTTCAGTGTCACATGATCCTTCAGAAATCATTCTAATATGTGACCCTGGACCACAAAACCCGTCATAAGTGTACATTTGGTCAAAATGAGATTTATACATCATCTGAAAGCGAAAATAAGCTTTCCAATGATGTATGGTTTGTGAGGATAGGGCAAATATTTGGTCGAGATACAACTATTGGAAAATCTGGAATCTGAGGGTGCAAAAAAAATCTAAATATTGAGAAATTTGCCTTTAAAGTTGTCCAATGAAGTTCTTAGCAATGCATATTACTAATCAAAAATTAAGTTTTAATATATTTACGGCAGGAAATTTACAAAATATCTGCATGGAACATGATTTTTATTTAATATCCTAATGATTTTTGGTTTAAAAGAAAAATCAATCATTTTGACCAAGACAATGTATTTTTGGCTATTGCTAAAATATACCCCAGCGACTTAATACTGCTTTTGTGCTCCAGGCTCACATTATTCTGATTTGGTGTTTAAGAAACATTTCCTGTTTTTATCAGTTTTTGTTTTCAAGATTTCTCGATGAATTAAAAGTTCAAAAGAATAACATTTATTTGAAATAGCTAACTTTTTTTTTAACAATTTCGAAAAATCTTTACTTTGATCACTTTAATGTGTTCTGCTAATAAATAATTCTTAAAAAAAAACTAACTCCAAACTATAATTTACATGCAGTTTTAGTAATAATTTATGCACATGAAGCAAATAGTTGCAAATTGTTCCATGTTTGCATCTGATTAGATAATTGTATTTCTTTTTTGTAAAAAAAAGAAAGTTAAATGCTTTGTAGAATGAAAGGGAAATAATTTCAAAACTGTATCAATTGATGTAAAAATAAGATGTTGAACTTTATTGAATTTTATGGAATAACTGCTTAATAACCATTAGATAAAGATAACCACTGCAAAGAAAGGCATGAACTCACTCTGCGTGAAATTAGTTAATAGCCATGACCACTAGATATCAGTAGATGCCAGTGCATTGGCCAGAGCTTTACCTAGTGAGATGTGACTTCTTCAGAATTCCCTGTTATAAACAAGAGTGTTATACATCAATCACTCAGAAGAGAAATCTTTACTCTGTGTGTTTCTTCAGTGGAAGTATGATCAAATGACCGCCACCTACCTTTTACTGCTGGCTAAAAAGCGGCAAGGCCGTCCTGTGCGTCTGAGAGCAGAATGCCCCGTGATTGGCCACATGTACTCTCCTCTACAGGACATACAAGTGAGTTCAGTATTCACACATTTAGGAGCAGTATGAATGCACAGTAGTCATGTTTTGCTTTCTGTGTAAATGCTTATGTAGCTGAAGTCGTTGACAGGAGTATGATTTTGTGTATGTGTCTCAGCTGAAGAAGAGTCAACGCTTCAGTGAGGATGATGATGATGGTGTTCACCCAGTGGTGCTTGGCTCTATGGTCTTCCCTCCTGATTGCTACGATGACGAGAATCCCTGGACCCCTCTCACGCCCAAGAACACACACACCACAAACATTCCACGCATGGTTAGCCTCTATGTTCTCTTTATTTGTCTGCGCTTCCCTCTTGTCCAATGATGCTTATACAGTCAGTCTTTTTTCCTGCATTCAGCTTCCTTTTTATTTCTCCACACTCTCCTTTTCTCTTACTGCCTCTTACTTGTTTTGTTAGTGACATACTCTGCAGAACACCAGTTGGTCTTCCTCAATTACTGTGATAGTGTTGATCGAACTGGATTGTGTTTGGTCAGTTTAATAAATGCACTACAGGTAAAAAGAACTGTCTTATGTTCACCAAGGCCACATTTATTTCAGTCTTCAGTGTCACATGAACCTTCAGAAATCATTCTCATATAATCTGCTTTTGTGATGCCTTAGGATTTTTATAGATGTTAAACATCGTCTGCGTTAATATTTTTGGGAAACCATAATAATAACTAGGCTTTTTATTTATTTGATAAAAAACATAATGTTTACTTCACCAGACACAATAAATTGATCAAAAGTGGGGTTTTTTTCATATAAAAGCTGTTCTTTTAAACTTTATATTCATCAAAAAATGTATCATAAAAAAAAGTTTTTTTTATTTAATTTCAGAGTCAATTGAAGAAAATGAGGAGAATGAAGAATCACGTGAAGTTAAGGAGAAAAATCATGTCAAAACTGGAGAAAAACCCTTGAGCTGCTCTCAAACCAAAGACCCACAGAAAGATTTAAAGAAAAGAAGAGACAAGAAATCTTTCACCTGCACTCAGTGTGGAAAGAGTTTGACAAGCAAACGTCATCTTGATGTTCACATGAGAGTTCATACTGGAGAGAAACCGTACACTTGTGATCAGTGCGGGAAGAGCTTCACAGAATCATCAACCCTTAAGGATCACACTGAACATAATTGGGGGGGGGGGGGCCACACGTGGAGAAAACTGTCGCATTATCAGTGCAGCAAAACATTTTTGAGAGCTTCATACCTGAAGAAACACCTGAGAGTTCATACAAAGGAGAAGCCACATTCATGTTATTTGTGTGGAAAGAGCTTTTCATTACTACAACATTTAAAAGTACATCAGAAAATACATACTGGTGTGAGAGAGTACATGTGCTTTGAGTGTGAAAAGACTTTTACTACAGCGAGCAGTTTAAAACAGCACCAGATGATTCACACTGGAGAAAAACCTTACAAGTGTTCACACTGTGACAAGAGATTCAGTCAGTCACCACATCTGAAAACACATGAGAGGATCCACACTGGAGAGAAACCGTACACATGTGATCAGTGCGGGAATAGTTTCACACTAAAAGGAGAACTTACCGTACACATGAGAATTCATACTGGAGAGAAACCATTCACTTGTGATCAATGCGGGAAGAGCTTCACAAACTCATCAAACCTTAAGCAACACATGGACATTCACACTAGAGAGAAGCTACCATGTGACCCCCACACACATGCGCAAACATTTTGGAGCTTATACCTGAAGAAACCCTTAGATTAAACGAAAGAAGCACATTCTTGTTATTTTTGTGGAAGGCTTTTCTTACTACCACATTTCAAAAGTCCTCAACATACATACTGGTGTGAGAGAGTACATGTGTTTTGAGTGTGAAAAGACTTTTACTACAGCGAGCAGTTTAAAACAGCACGAGAGGATTCACACTGGAGAAAAACCTTACAAGTGTTCACACTGTGACAAGAGATTCAGTCAGTCAATACCCTGAAAACACATGAGAGTTCACACTGGAGAGAAACCTTACACATGTGATCAATGCAGGAAGAGTTTCACACTAAAAGGACACCTTACAGGGCATATGAGAGTTCATACTGGAGAGAAACCATTCACTTGTGATCAGTGCGGGAAGAGTTTCACACAATCATCAACTCTTAAGATACACATGAACATCCACACTAGAGAGAAACTGTACACATGTGATCAGTGCGGCAAAACATTTTTGTGGGCTTCAAACCTGAAGGAGCACCTGAGAATTCATACGAAGGAAAAACCATATTCATGTTCTTTGTGTGGAAAGAGTTTTGCATTACTACAACATTTAAAAGAACATCAGAAAATGCATACTGCTGTGAGAGAGTACATGTGCTTTGAGTGTGAAAATACTTTTACTTCAGCAAAGTGTTTAAAACTGCATGAGAGGATCCACACTGGAGAAAAACCTTATAAGTGTTCACACTGTGACAAGAGATTCAGTCATTCAGCAAATCTGAAAACACACGAGAGGATCCACACTGGAGAGAAACCGTATCACTGCACTGCATGTGGGAAGTGTTTCAGTCAATTATCTGCTCTACACAGTCATACAAAAAACATTCACAGTAAGTAGATCATCTTCAGATCCAGCACTTGCAGATCTGATGCTGCCTCCTCAACAAATGCAATACAAAAATTAATCAAGCAATAAAATATCATCTGGATAAATCTGTCCTAACCAGACGTTACAAGCAACATGACAAAGAAACATTATCTAAAGTTTTCACAGTGCCTCCCCAAAGAACAATGTTTTCCAAGTTTTATTCTTGTATATAATTTTGCTTTATGATATAAATATTGTGTTTTCTTATGAGTTTCATGTGAGTTTTATGAGTATTATGTTCAATTGTCTTATAATGCATGTATCACTTGTACTGTGAGATTCAGATAGGCTCAAAAGCCCTATTCGGACGGTAAATGTTTCTCCTGACACCTTGAGATTAAAATAACATGATAATCAATGATGAACTCATGAAGCAGTGGAAGTTCATTCATCATTTCTGTGATGTGAAGCTCAAGTATGATGTGTTGATTTGATGATGATTTGTTTATGTGTTCATTATATTTGACCTGAACTAACAGACATGATCACAGATCCAGCAGAAACTGAATCAGTAGGACTGTTGGATCATTATTCAGAGGTACCACACCTCTTTACATGCAGTTCATTAATACTGAAACAGACAATCTGCAGTGCTTTGTCAAGAATTGTTTATAGTTTTATAACTTTGATTTCATTTACAAAGTCTTGATTCTGTCTATCATATGTGTAGGAGCCATTTATAGGTTTTGTCATATTGTTTTATGTTTTTCCTTTTTACTTGCATGTTTTCTGGAGTTTGTGTGCGCCCTCTACAGGACAAACCATAAGATAAAACCACAGGTGTCTAATGAGATGGCGTGGTCTACTGGGAGCACACGGTCTTTAGAGCTTCTATCTCCCTTTCAATGTTTTTCTGGTGCTCTTGTAATTTGCAGCTTGAATTATTTTGTATTTTACTTTCAATGTTAAGTTGCATCAGTTTATTTTTGTAACATTCAAGATTAATAAAGCAACTGATCTACTTCAATTTCCTGGATTTTAATTGATATAAAAGAGGAAACAAATCTCCCCGGCAGACCCAAGAAGTGACAAACTCTTAAATCAAGTACCAGGTCACTACAATATGTCCATCTTTCCTGCAGTGATTGTGATTATTGTTGAGTTTGCAGTGTTTGCTGCTCCTGCTGTGACTCTTATTCAGATCATCTGTGTAAGAAGAGCTGGTGAGTTTTTCAGCCTCACACAATCCAAATTCTGGCCAGAGGAGAACTGAGCACCGACTGAGCCTGCTCTCTCAAAAGTTTTTTTTCTCCATTTCTGTCGCCGCTTGAGTTTTGGTTCCTCGCCACTGTCACCGTTGTTTTGCTTAGTTGGGGACACTTCATTTCTGGCAGGATTGTAGACTTGATTGCACAGAAACTATCTGAACTGAACTGAACTTAGCTGAACAATGACATCACTGAATCAACATGCAAGACTTTACCTATAAACCCGGGAAAAAAAAAACTCTATTGTCCTCGTGTGGCAGAGTATTCTGTAACGGGACCGACGAGACGTGAGGCGTGAGGATCCATGTGCAAGCTTTTATTAAGAGACGTGGTTTTAACAGGCATGGGTCAGACAATGGCAAACGGGTAAATCGAATGCAATGCAGAGATAAATCCAGGTAGAAGTGCAAGGTCCAAGCCGGGCAAACTAGTCAGAAACAGCAAGCAAAAGGGTTATCTAAAAAAACAAAAAAAAAAAAAAGAGACGTGGCCCCGTGAATCAAGACCAGGAAAACATACAGGCAAGACAAGAACGGACTAAGAAACTGAAAACTTAACCGACGTACGGTAGCGGTCCCGCTAAACAGGGATACACGCAAAACAATACATGAGACTAAAACAGAAAACAAGGAATGGCTCAGTAAGGCAGCTAACACTTGGGGAGTGAAAAATGCAGCACAATACTCGGCAGTGAGAGAGAGGAAGTCCATGGCTTATGTAGCATGTCTGATTGGATTCAGCTCTGTGTGTGTGATCAGTGCAATGGTTGATGGGAAATGCAGTCCAGGGTGATGTGTAACAGTCTGTGTGGTGCGAGAGTCATGTTAATGGGGAATACCTCTAGTGGCGAAATTGGCCTGAAGCGTCCACTGAACCGGATTCGTGACAGAGCCCCGCCCAAGATCGGCTTCCAGATGCTCCCAACACAATCCACCAGGAGGTGGTGGAGCGAGGCGAACAGGGTAGGACAGTGTGGCCAGTCCATGTTGAAATGGTATACTGGAAGAGTCAAAGCCGCAGAGCAGACCCAAGGTGGAACAGACGGAACAGGAGCCCACCAGGGCGGAGCAGAAGACCTCCATGGCGGATCAGACAGAACAGGAGCCCACCCTGGGCCTAACTCAGGGACATGAACCCTTCCTGGGCGGAACTGAGGATCTGGAGCCCTTCCGGGTGTACGGGGATCAGGCTAGCGCTTACTTTGTGCTGGCATGGGGGTGCTCGGAGGAGCAGGCACAGCAAGCGCTTTCGAGAAGCTGGCACTGGAGTGAGTCTTGGGGCTGGAGCCGACACTGGAGCGAGCTCCGGGGCTGGAGCCAACACTGGAGACGGGGAAACAGGAGTCCTCCATGGACTATACTCGGGAACAGGAGCCCTCCCTGGGCTTTACTCGGGAACAGGAGCCCTCCCTGGGCTTAACTCGGGAACAGAAGCACTCCGTGGGCTTAACTCGGGAACAGGAGCCCTCCCTGGTAGGGACTGGGACCTGCGGAAAACTGAGACACAAGAGACAGACAGAGCTAGACATTCCTCATGATATGGACAGCCGTTCTTTCACAAACGGCCTCCATAGCCGTGACAGGACGAGCAGAGAATTCACAAACGGCCTCTATAGCCGTGACAGGACAGGCAAAGAGCTCACACACAGCCTCCATAGTCGTGACAGGACGGGAAGTGAGTTCACAGACGGCCTCCATAGCCGTGACAGGACGGGTAGAGAGTTCACAAACGGCCTCCATAGCCGTGACAGGGTAGGACAAGAATTCACAGATGGCCTCCTTAGCCATTGAAATGGGAATTATTCAATTTCCCGGTCAAACTCCACATATTAGACAACTGAATCAGAAGGTTAAACTAGAAATTCCTATTACTGATTTTCTTTTAGAGTCAATGCAGAGGGGACAGCTTCGGGCTGCGAAGAAGAAAGCAGAAATGGAGAAGAAGAAGAGAAGCAGAGATACCCAGACAAGAAACGCAGGACATGGGTTAAACAATTTATTGAGGTTAATGAGTTTAATTTGAGAATAGAATCTTTGCGGGGCGAGGTTGACAGGTTGAACATTCAAAAAGTCAACACCGTCCCCAAAGTTTAAACAGTTAACTGACATCCGGTCAAAAGCGAGAACAGGTGTCACTATCTGGGTTAACATCTAACATATGGAAAAATGTTGAGGTGTGAAAACTTGCTCGTATATTTTTGCAAAGGTGTTGCTGCATTGTATTAAGGTAGATGTGTAATTGTGATTAGCACAAAAGGTCATGGATCCTGTGTGAGCATATAGGGGGTAAACTTTGTTTGAACTTCGCATATATTTTTAGAGATGTACTTGTGTGTATATGCTGTGCTTATGTGATGATGTAATGGTAACGCAACCCGCTGAAGCAAGGGGCGTGACCAAGTGTTTTGTGTGCCGTGCAACGTTCCAATAGGGGGATTTTTAATAAATGCTTTGCAGGAGAGGAATTGTGTAACGCCCTCTCCTATATAATCCAATGCTTTATCATTTTGCTGGGCCGAAAAACGGGTGAAGAATTACACGCTGTTACTTTCTTGATTTTTGCTTATGAGTTATTGTTTTTAATAAAGCGAAACCATTTGTATATGGTGATTCGATAAACTTTCTTTTAACCAAGACTCTGAGTAATTTATTAAGGGTAACACATTATTATCTGAATTTAATTCATAAATCTTCAGCGTGGGTTTCATAGTGGTAAGGACTCAGCTGAGCTGATCAGGACGTTTTGCTGTGGACCCTGGACCTCACATCACACCTCCCATCAATAAGAGGTAAGGGCTGTATTTATTCATGACAGCTATAGATGGGGGACAAAGCGTATATATAAGGTTTATTGGTTCATTAAAGGCAAAATAACAACACCATGACAGGACAAACAGGAAGTTCACAGGTGGGTACTAATGACACCTCTGGAGGTTCTGCAGTAGTGCCCTCAGGATACAGGTAGAATTTGGCAAAGGTTCCTTCGACCTTGACATGACAGGTTGAAAGTGCGTTTCTGGGCACCACCACCACGCAAGGAGCTGAAGCGAGCAACGCCGCTTCGGGAGGCTCTGCAGCATGCGCCGCCACCTCTGGAGAAACTGCAGCGGGCACCACTACCTCAGGAGACCTAATAGTGGGTTCAGAACCAATAGTTCTGTGGTGGTGTATGCAGCCCAAACACAACAAAAAGCGATCCCCATCAGGGGAAACACTTCAGACAGGGGAATTAGTTCAGGAACAGAAGGGTTAGAGTGAGTGGGTTTGGAGATACCAGCTGTGCGTGCAGACACCAGTGGTGTATTTCCCCCTTCACTCTTGTACCCCTAGACCTTGGGTCCAACTAAAGATTCTGACCTTTTGCGATCTTTCTTTTTCCGGGTTGAATATTTACAGTACAGGACTATGTTTTTTACATCGCCCATTCTCCTATTTTTGGAATGCCCCATCAGCTGTGACGTTGGTACTGTGACTTGGATGATCAGCTGTGTATCGTGACGGGACTCTGGCATGATCAGTGTGACGTGACTCTGGTTTTTTTTTTTTTATGATTCGCTGTGACGTGACTGGATGATCAGCTGTGACGTGACTTGGATGATCAGCTGTGACGGACTCTGTTATGATAAGCCCCCTGGACGTGACGGACTAAGGAATACCAAACTGTGTACTTGGACTTGCACTCTCATGACGATAAGCTGTGACTTGACGCGACTCACGTTAGATGATAGACGTGATTGTGACTGCTTCATGACTATCGACTGTGATGGACCTTGACTCATGACAGGAACAACGTACTGCCTTGCTTTTCATGACGATCAAAACTTGTGACTTGACCGGACTCGGCCTTTAAGATTACGTTGTGGATTGACACTTGGCTTCATGAAGATCAGCTGTGACTTGACTTGCCTCATGACGATCGCTGGGACTACTTGCCTCATGCGCAAGATGTGACTTGAATTTGCTCATGACGCTCAGCTCACGACTGTGACTGAATCAGGAAGATCGCTTGACTGACCTGGACTCAGGAAGATCAGCGTGACCTTGACTGACTCACGACGATCAACTGTGATTTGACTTGATTCATGACGATCAACTGGGACTTGACTTGACCATGACGAAATGGACTCGGTCTTGGTCCATGAAGATCCAGCGGTGCATTTCTTGACGTGATCAGGAATGGAAGTGGGGCTGGACGGGGCGATGTGTATGTCCGACCCATTGGTGCGAGCAGGCTCCGTCTTGTTCTTTGCTTTTGCTCCCCATTTTGGATCGTACTCTGGTATCAGCCGCCTTTCAGTCACAGAAACAGTGTCGGTTTTTCTGCTCAGCGGACACCCCACAGTAAACAATTTTAGAGCTCAACAGTCACCAATAATACATAAGTTTATTTCTATCTGTTCATTTTATTTGAGCGAGTGAGTGACGAACGTGGACCCTCGCATCTAAGTTTAGACCAAAGAGGTTGATTAATGCCATCACAAAAAAACTCTATCAAAAGACAGTCCGGTAAATCTGAACAGTGCGCGATTGCTAAAAATGATCTAATTAAGGCCCTTAATGGGTTAGCTCCTGCGTACCTAACTAGTCTTCTACCACGCTACAATCCATCACAATCCCTAAGGTCGCAAAAACTAGGGACATTTGGTAGTACTAGAGATAGCAAAGTCCTATAAAGGAGGTAAAGCTTTTTCACATTGGATCCCAACCTCTGGAATAGCATTCCTGATAAACGTTCGGGTTCAGAAACAACTCTCTCTGTTTTTTAATCCTAGAGTAAAGACACACTTTCTTTGGCCAAGCATTAAATAATGCATTCATAATCTTGTAATGCAGTTAACTTGATCAAATGCACATTATTATTCGTTTGTTTGGGTTAAACAAATAATTTTTGCTTTGTTGGAACAGCAGCTACACTAATTATGCCTCTTTTTGTTTCTCTGTTTTTGCCACGGGATTGACATCCCGTGGTAACTAGGATTTACACAAGCTTCAGTCTGGATCCAGAACACCTGAGAAGAGATGATGCCAACCCCTCAGAGGACCTTCATGTTAAACTGAACAATTATACAAAAGTTTATTGAAAATTCACTTTACAGAACAGGCTACATGAATTGTTAACTATTCAAGTAACGCATCAAACCTGCACGAATATCCCTGCCCTCCTCCTCTACAGAATGTGGCACTGCCACCACGGTCTCTGCTGCTGGTGGTAAATCCCAAGCATTCACATAGGCCTCTCCATGACGCTCACAAAGGTTATGTAGAGCACAACATGTCAGCACCATGGATTTCACAAGGTTGACAGCACAGTCATTTCTTTTCATGAGGCATCGCCATCTTCCTTTTAATCGACCAAAGGCATTTTCAACAACTACGCGTGCTCTGCAGATTTTCATGTTGTAGACCTGCTGTCAGGTGTCCAGTGTCAATGAATGGTTTTAAGAGCCAGTTCTGCAAGGGATAGGCAGAGTCTCCTAGGATGTAGTAGCCAGCAGTCACCCCACCTGTTTCTGGTGTTAGCTGGTATGTGGTTTCCACGGCTTGCCAACTCCCACAGTGTTGACAGTCTCAAAACCCGAAAACATTCAAAGACAAAAACAAAGTCCTGTGAAAACATTCCAGAAAAGTCCTTTTCCATCCACAACAGGATGATGGAGTGCCAGCCTTTACGGTTGAAATAGTCCCAGTGATATTCCTCTGGTGCTATGATGGGGATGTGTGATCCATCAATAGCACCAATACAGTGTGGGAGTCCCCACCTGTTCTCAATGTAGGCAGCCATTTCTTTAAACTTTTCCTAATCTGGATAACGAATTTGCTCTGGTACCAACAGGGTTTCTGCTGCTGCACAGAACTCCTGAACACACCGACACACAGTTGTTATGCTTACATCAAAAAGATGTCCAACACTTCTGTACTCAGCGCCAGTTGCAAGCTTCCACAGTGCGATGGCTTTTGTGAATGAAATAAATGCAGTGTGATGATTATAAGAAAAAATCTTTCAAAGATTAATTTTTTAAAAAGCTTAAGACCCCAAATAGTTTTTGAACAGCACTGTACTGTATGTCTGTAATGCTCCAAACAGTCTCTCTCAAGTGAACTGCAGCTCTCACGGCCCTGCGGCCAGCGAGGAGTCTCGACCCACCTGCATGAAGGAGGTGAAACGCTGGTCCTTCTTCTGCCGGGATTTGATGAGCTCCAGGGCGAAGGGCTGGTTACTACAGAAAGTGCCCACTGCTTGCTTGATCTTCTCCTCCTCTCCACCACTGAACTAGAAAACAACAAGCCAGAGGATTTGTGAGCGTGTGGGAGTCTTATCAACAAGAGAATACCTACCACAACGGCCACAGGATACGAGCAAAACATGAGCCCTTACCCAAGACAGCAACTCATCTCCTATGTGGTCGATGACCGACGTCTCGTTCTTCTTGCGTATCGCCATCATTTGATCTGCTATCCTCACTGAAATTTTAAACAGCAGATGCCATGATCTGAAACACGGCAGTTTATCGGAATAAAAAATGATTGGAAGAAAACATACTGTGCAACTGGACGATTTCCTCCAGGTTGGTGAATATGTTCTTGATGTCAGCAGGGGGCAGTACGTTGTCTCGGGTGAGCTTCTGGTAGAAGACACTGTCTAGGACCTTCAACATGCGTACATGGGCTCGCTCCGTGTAGAATAGTTCTGCGAGCATCAGATAGACTGAGTTACTTCAAAAGCAAAGCAAAAACCAAAACAGCAGCTCTAACAATGCATTGTGCACGTTAAATCTGACATGCACCTGTCTGATTTATGTAGTGAAACGCGAACAAGATCGTACCATTAATGACTTCTTGTCTCTTGATCTCGTGGGACGTCAGGCCTGCTAAAACATCACGCCCGACCAGCTGCTGCCAGTTTGGAGGATCTACATCAGAGTAAACATCACTCCCCTGATCATCCTCACTCTGCAACTCTTCAAACCTGTGAGGGAGGAGATGGTACATAGATTAACAATCTCATTAAGCTCAATGTGTATCTGAATGTGAGAGCTGGTGCACAATAAGACATACACACAGGAAGCTCATTGCCCAAAACACAGCACACCGCTTACGCACGCGCCGCGGGGGCGGCGGCGTGGGCCGGTGTGGGCGTCGGCGGCGGGGGGCGGGTGTGCCGCGGGGGGTGTGGTGGGGGTGGGGGGGGGGGGGCGGGCCGGCCTGGGGNCATCAGCCTTTTTTGAAACAAACTCCTTCGTCTTGCAGTTAAAAACGGCCACATGCCGAGAATGAAGAACACCATTCCATCGATATGCTCCATTGTTGTGTGTTTGTTTATGGCGCGTTTACGATGATGTCACGGCAGTAGAGGCGGCGCAACTATAACGACATGTGAATAATCCCGCCCACTCTAAAACGGTACTAAACTGCAGTGGAAACGCAAACCGAGCCGTGCCGTACTGAACCGTACCGAACCATGCAGTGACATCCTCACTCAATGTTGTTCCTTCAGAGATCATAAAACCAGTCTTTCCAGTAATTGTCCCTAGTATCCAATGGCGCTTTTCATATGCATTTGACACTACGTGATTCACATAAATTCCCTTCAACACTTGTTCAAACACTTTAGATTTAAAATTTGTTCCTTGATCCGTCTGAATCACACGAGGAAGACCAAATGTTGAGCAAAATGTAATCAATTCTTTCACAATCGTTTTTGCTTTAAGATTACGTAATGGCACTGCCTCAGGGAAACGTGTTGTCGTGCACATTAAGGTCAGAATATACTGGTAACCAGCTTTTGACTTTGGCAAAGGGCCAACACAGTCTAAAATAAGACGCTCAAATGGCTCTCCCATCACCGGAATAGGCTGCAAAGGAGCTGGCTGAATGATTTGATTGGGTTTACCAGCAATTTGGCAAGTATGACATGAACGACAGTATCTTGATACAGCGGATCTTATACCAGGCCAATAAAAGTACTTAGCCACTTGCTTGGACATTTTATTACTGCCCAAATGACCAGATAGCAAATGATCATGAGCAAGTTTAAGAACTGCGGTTCGATAACCTAAAGGCAAAACAATCTGGTAGTCTGGATTTAAACCAGATTCTTTAGCATTCCGAGACAACCACTTACACATCAACACACTTCTATCCCAAAAATATTGCACCTCATCTGAATCCTCTCCTTCCCCTTTCTTTGCAGCATCGAGACAGCGCGTCAGAGAAGCGTCAGATTTCTGGGCTTTACCAAGTTGATTTCTCCCCATTGTCTAAGCAGATTCTTGACCAGTACACGTACTCTCCATATCAATTTTAACCACACTGGGATGCACAGATAGGGACAGTTCAGTAGGGGAATCTACAGAAGCAAGGAAAGTATCAGACAAGTCAATTACATCCTCATTTTTATGCGCTTGTGCATGAGTAACTGCGCACGCGGAAAACGTTGACGGAAATTGACTGACAAGTTCCCTACCAAGCTCCACTTAACAAGGTCCAGGAAGTAAGCGACCAAACATAACAGATATCAAACACAACTAAACTGTTACATAATTCAATGATTGACAACAAATGTCTAAATTAGCGAGCCTTTCACCAACACACATCACACAGCAGGTACAACAGTAGCCACCAAGAGAGCGGGGAGCCTACGATTCCTTCCACCGGATGGCTTAAGTACTGCGGCAATCCTTCCTGTCTCCAACCAATTCATTCCTCCTAATCAGCTCCACCTGTAATCAATTAGAGCGAAAGAGGGAGAGACAGAGAAACACAGGGGAAGACCTATGCATGCGCACACGAACGAGTGATATGCCGTTTCCCTAGCAACACACGAATCCATTCGTAACAGAAGAAAAAGGTTAAAAAATAAATCTCAGCTCTCTTAAAAGTGTTACAGCCTCTTCAGCTTCCTGAACAAGAACAGTGTGTAAAAAGCTTCTACTTTCCTTTATGAATGAGACAGCAAACCAGTGACAGTGACACATATGTATTATAAGACAACTGAACATAATATGAAACTTATAAGGAAACACAATGATATAATTTATATCATGAAGCAAACTGATACACAATAATAAAACTTTTGACATTGTTCTTTGGGGAGGAACTCCATCTTTGAGTTGATCTGAATCTCACAGTTCAATCTGCTGGTTTTGAAGATGAACTTTATTCACTGTGAAAACTTTGGACAGTTTCTTTGTCATGTCACTTGTCATGATTGGTTAGGACAGATTTATCCAGATTATATTTTATTGCTTGATGCATATTGTGTCACATTTGAAGACGCAACATCAGATCTGAAAGTGCTGGATCTGAAGATGATCTACTTACTGTGAATGTTTTTTGTATGACTGTGTAGAGAAGACGAATTACTGAAACACTTCCCACATGCAGTGCAGTTGAAACGGTTTCTCTCCAGTGTGGATCCTCTCATGCTGTTTTAAACTCTTTGCTAGTAAAAGTCTTTTCACACTCAAAGCACACATTTATGATGTTCTTTCAAATATTGTAAACATGAAAAACTCTTTCCTCACAAATGACATGAATGTGACTTTTCCTTTGTATGAACTTTCAAGTGTTTGTTCAGTACTGAAGCCCACATAAATATTTTGCCGCACTGATCACACTTTACACTGCCATGCTCAATTAAGCCAGGTCTTTACTGCACTGATCATGAACTCGTACGCTACAAGTGTTACAGGGCGAACGAGACATGCAGATCCATCTGCAAGGCTTTATTAAAGGGTGTGGTCATGAAACAGGCATGGGTCAGACAATGGCAAACAGGTATATTAAGGGCAAGACGGGCGTGGTCGATCAGCGTAACAATATCCAGAGGGCTTGACACGAAGGGTTATCCAATAACAATGCAAAGGTCCAGGCAGGGGCAAAAAGATTCAGAAACAGCAAGCAAAGGGTTAATCCAAGACATGTGGCAAGAATCATAAATATTCTATGGGAATTTTGTCAGCAAGACAAGACTATGACTATGGAAACTAGAACTAAATACTTAAACAAGGACAGGGAACTGGCTCCGTAAAGTAGCTATCGCTAGGTGAGTGATAAGCGCTTACAATACTCGGCCCCGGGAAGGGATCAGAGTGAGTGTTAAATAGTGAGTGAGTGATATGAAACAGCTGTGTGCAATCAGTTGTAATAATTTTAACTCAGTTGTAAGGGAATTAATTATTATTAATTCATTCAGGTTTTGATAGGACTCGGATTTGAAGAGCCTAATTCAACCTGATTCGAATTGCTTCTAAATTTGATAGTTTACACTCTTATCAGCTACTCGGCCAGCGAGAAGTTGATGTCAGTGTATATTACCAAGTGAATATGTAAATTTTGTATTCTCCCTGGCCACGGGTGAAATACAATTATGATAATTTGTCAGCTCTTAAGAGAGGTAATTATTATGAGTAAGCTACGAGCTAGGCAGCAAGCAAGGATCTTTTTGGCAATAGAGTTGACAGTGAAATTATATGACACCAGACAATTGAGTATTTATAAATGAAACATGAAATTTATTGGCTATTCTAGATTACATAAACTTAAGCTAAAACACACAAACATACAGTTCAGAGGAAGGAAATTCTGTTAACGGAGTTCTGAGTTTCATAGTTCTACCTCGTTTTCACGAGTGATGTAAATTCACCTTAAGAATTCACAGAGCAGAGAATCTAAATTCACCAGTTCAGCAGATTATAGAGTAATGTTGTTTACTTGCGTTCTGCTGGTTGACAGCTGAGGTGACTCCGTGGCTGATGCGGGCTTCCTGGAGGTCTTTGAGGGAAGCCCCGTCACTGATTGGTCAGTGACGTCGGAATGACGTCCTTTGGGAAACCCCTCATTGGTTTGTGATGAAGCAGAAGCGTGAGAAGTTCTGCCGAAAGTCTTAGTTTGCACGACTTTCAGTTCTTTGAAGATTTCAACGAAGTATCACTGAAGTGTTGAGTTTGAGATGTGGTAGTCGCTTTTGATGTTAAACGCGTGAGCACACATGGGGTGCTCTAACACAGCGACAGGCGAGAGCAGGAGAAGCAGCAAGCAAGCAAGGAGTCTGTCCTGCATTGGGTTTTTGCTCTGTGGCATAATTCCGTCCCCTGACGCTATCTTCCAATCAGCTTCTTGCAAGGCGGAGCGTGCATAAATTAACAAGAGGCTTCAATTCATCACAAGAGGACACCATCTATAAAAGTTGTGTTAATACTCACATAAAGTCTCTAACCGCAAGCAGCTCTGTACATATTTTACTGTATTAAGAAGCGTGTGATCATTTCCAGCTATTCTGCCTTCGATTTCCATTGGTCCATAGATTAACCTTCACACATACAAATGTCGAATATAATCACTTTTCTAAAAAGGGGTAATAAAACTGGTTATAAGGTGCACCCGCCTTACATGAAAACCGGGTCACGCATATATATACAACATACAACATCTATTGTGATTCTAGGATAATTTCGTCTTTCACAGCTCGCAAGCTTATCAAAGAGATCTTGTCTCTTCTTGGGAATGCGGGGAAAAGGGACAGGGTCCTTGGTCACTCCCGGTCAGATCTGAGAGTCTGTGGAGAATCCTCCTGCGGGCCAGGGAGCTATAAAAGGTCTCTTTGTGATAGGATTTAGCAATTATGTGTCCCAATGGCCAGAGAGTAGCCCTATCTGGTCATTCTTCGAAAGCCCGTGAAAAACGTTTATAGCACTGTGAAAGGGAGAGTACTGTCTTTTGGCATATACTTGAGAGGATAGCACAGTCCAGGAAATGC
This sequence comes from Sinocyclocheilus anophthalmus, assembly GCA_018155175.1. Lineage (NCBI taxonomy): Eukaryota > Metazoa > Chordata > Actinopteri > Cypriniformes > Cyprinidae > Sinocyclocheilus > Sinocyclocheilus anophthalmus. The sequence goes on from JADLZN010009976.1 coordinate 20,241, forward strand.
TTCCAGCCTTCACTGACCCTGCATGAGTTTACGACTGCATCGTTGGATAGAGGTTATTCGATTTGTCTCAGAGATGTAAGGGTTGCTGTGGTCCCATCATGTAGGTGGGTCCTGTTGGAGACATAGATCCTACACAGTGAACAGCTGTGGGATCAGTCAGTGCTGTGTGCAATCAGTGCAATGTAGTGTTGTTTTTGGCGGCCTTTTTTAATTTTAGTTTTAGTCTAGTCTGTGTGAAACTGTCATTTTAGTTATTATTAGTTTTAGTCACGTTCATACTATTTTTAGTCTAGTCAAGTTTCAGTCAACTAAAAGTCTTGAGCATTTTAGTCTAGTTTTAGTCAACGAAAACTGATGACATTCAGTC
>JADLZN010009977.1:0-59585 GCA_018155175.1 Sinocyclocheilus anophthalmus
TACCTGTTGTTGCAGCACAGTGGTTTATTGGATTCCGATTCCGCGTGGCATGAAGGTCCTCTTTTTAAGTTGCGTCTTCGCCTGGAGATCTCTTTGTATGGATTTCTCTCATTATCTTGGATTTCACCTGTTATGTTTTATAAATGCAACAGATGGATGATTAGGTTTTGCAGTGTATTGTGCAGAGTCAGCAGACACGGTAACTATTCACAAAGTACAATATTCCTCTCGCAAACATTACCTTTTTTCTCATCTGAGTAACAGATTTGAAAAACCGGACTCTGTTTTTCTGTGATGATCACTTTGACCTCATTTTTAACACACAGGTACTTTTTGGGTTTAGCCACTGATTCCAGACTCCTCCAACCTCCAGAGATCGCTTGCTCACCCCACTTAAATAAGAACGTTTCATCAAAGGCCTTTCCCGTAATCAGCTTGTCTGTGAGTAAAGCCTGCGTGTGAAAGCCAGCAGACATGATTATATAGAATCAGAAATGATCAAATAAGAAAGTATTTGGCAATAAGCGATTTCTTTGCAATTCAGTGTCTGAGACATTACCTTAAATTTGACCTCTTCACCATTAGTAACAAAAGGGAAAACAGACTTATTTTCCACCTCAAAGCCAAAAGCCATGCATTGTCTGGTTCTATTATACAAGATATGATACACCTTGACTGAAGAAGACAAGACAAATCATATTGCTGGAATTAGAATTAAATCGTTATGCAAAACACTTTCATGAAACGTACAGTTGAAAAACAAAACAAAACAGAGCTTTACTGTACAAAACAAGAAACTACAAATGACATCACAGTACATACAGTAATGACTGCGACACAGACAGATCACAGCACAGGTTCAGACTTTTACCTGAGTTCCCAAGGTTGAATTTCTGTTCATTCTTTGCAACCAGCTGATGAGAACGATTGGGCCTCAGCCTGCTTTGAATGCACAAAAGCTTTCCACAGCTGGTCGACAGGTGCGCCGGTTTAATCGAGCTGATGTTCATTCTTGGAAAGCTTCTTCTGGACACTAATAGACAAAGATATCCATAGACAAACAGGTCATACAGACTGTAACAGCAACAACATTAAAAAAAAAAAACAGCAAAAATTGCATTTTAATGGATATCAAAGGCACTATGCACAACAAACATGGAAATAATCTGTCGTAATGATCAGTTATTATTATAATCGTCATCTAACTAATTGGAAACAAAACATTCATTAAAAAGCATATCACCAAACCTCACATTGCAGCACTGGAAAACATACAGCCTAATGCAAGCAGCCACATGCATTCCAAATCCGTGTTGTTTCTAACAAATAAGGTTTGCCGTCGAGACTGCCAGTACCTTTGGGTTATGAGTCCAACTCTCTAACCATTAGGCCACGACTTCCCCATGTCTTGTGACATGGTGTGAGGACAATAACCTCACCCTCAATACGGACAATACAAAGGAGATGATAGTGGACTTGAGGAAAAAGAGGAAAACTCACCAGCCACCATTTATCCGAGAGCTTTAAGTGGAGTGGGTGAGCAGCTTTAAATACCTGGGGGTCCACATCAGCGAGGACCTCACCTGGACACTCAACCCCACCCAGCTGGTTAAGAAGGCACAACAGCGGCTGTACTTCCTGAGGAGGCTGAGGAAGTTTGGCATGTCACCTAAGATCCTCAACAACTTCTACAGCTGTGTAGTTGAGAGCGTCTTGACCAGCTGCATCACTGCATGGTATGGCAACACTACTGTAAGGGACCGCAAATGTCTGCAGAGAGTGGTGAAGACTGCTGAGAAGATCATCAGGACTCCACTGCCCTCTCTGCAGGCCATTTACCTTCGCAGAGTCCACAGAAGAGCTGCATCCATCATTAAAGACCCCACCCACCCCCAACACAGACTGTTCACACTCCTACCCTCAGGACGGAGGTACAGGAGTGTAAATTGCAGGACTTCCAGATTAAGGAACTCCTTCTTCCCCTCAGCTATTAGACTCTTAAACAGGTAGCTAGCTAGTGACCTTATCTATCTCAGAGAACAGTCGGTCCAAATTGTTTCATCTCATTTGAACATTTGTAATGTTATTGCTGTTATTACTACCATTTTATATTTGTTAATATTACTCATGTAGCCTCATCTCAATTTGTACATCTGTTACTGTTACTGCTGCTATTGTTATCATGTAGTTGCACTCAATTTGCACGTTACTGCACTATTGTTTTTTGCACATAAGTTAATACTGTACATTCGCATATATAGATACCATATACAGTGGGTACGGAAAGTATTCAGACCCCCTTAAATTTTTCACTCTTTGTTATATTGCTAAAATCATTTAAGTTAATTTTTTTTCCTCATTAATGTACACACAGCACCCCATATTGACAGAAAAACACAGAATTGTTGACATTTTTGCAGATTTATTAAAAAAGAAAAACTGAAATATCACATGGTCAGTATTTAGTAGAAGCACCCTTTTGATCTAATACAGCCATGAGTTTTTTTTTGGGAAAGATGCAACAAGTTTTTTCACACCTGGATTTGGGGATCCTCTGCATTCCTCCTTGCAGATCCTCTCCAGATCTGTCAGATTGGATGGTAAACGTTGGTGGACAGCCAATTTTAGGTCTCTCCAGAGATGCTCAATTGGGTTTAAGTCAGGGCTCTGGCTGGGCCATTCAAGAACAGTCACAGAGTTGTTGTGAAGCCACTCCTTCGTTATTTTAGCTGTGTGCTTAGGGTCATTGTCTTGTTGGAAGGTAAACCTTCGGCCCAGTCTGAGGTCCTGAGCACTCTGGATAAGAGTTTCGTCCAGGATATCCCTGTACTTGGCCGCATTCATCTTTTCCTCAATTGCAACCAGTCGTCCTGTCCCTGAAAAACACCCCCACAGCATGATGAAACCACCACCATGCTTCACTGTTGGGACAGTATTGGACAGGTGATGAGCAGTGCCTGGTTTTCTCTACACATACCGCTTAGAATTAAGGCCAAAATTTCTATCTTGGTCTCATCAGAGCAGAGAATCTTATTCAGGTGTTTTTTTTAGCAAACTCCATTTGTGTCTTGCACTGAGGAGAGGCTTCCGTCGGGCCACTCTGCCATAAAGCCCCGACTGGTGGAGAGCTGCAGTGTTGGTTGACTTTCTACAACTTTCTCCCATCTCCCGACTGCATCTCTGGAGCTCAGCCACAGTTATCTTTGGGTTCTTCTTTACTTCTCTCATCAAGGCTCTTCTCCCCCGGTAGCTCAGTTTGGCCGGATGGCCAGCTCTTGGAAGGGTTCTGGTCGTCCCAAATGTCTCCATTTAAGGATTATGGAGGCCACTGTTCTCTTAGGAACCTAAGTGCAGCAGAAATTTTTTGTAACCTTGGCCAGATCTGTGCCTTGCATTCTGTCTCTGAGCTCTTCAGGCAGTTCCTTTGACCTCATGATTCTCATTTGCTCTGACATGCACTGTGAGCTGTAAGGTCTTATATAGACAGGTGTGTGGCTTTCCTAATCAAGTCCAATCAGTATAATCAAACACAGCTGGACTCAAATGAAGGTGTAAACCACTCAAGGTGATCAGAAGAAATGGACAGCACCTGAGTTAAATATATGTGTGTCACAGCAAAGGGGCTGAATACTTAGACCATTGTGATATTTCAGTTTTTCTTTTTTAATAATCTGCAAAAATGTCAACAATTCTGTGTTTTTCTGTCAATATGGGGTGCTGTGTGTACATTAATGAGGAAAAAAAATTAACTTAAATGATTTTAGCAAATGGCTGCAATATAACAAAGAGTGAAAAATGTAAGGGGGTCTGAATACTTTCCGTACCCACTGTACATGGTCTATATTTCTATTTTCACATTCTATATTTCTACTCTATACTCGCATATATAGATACACATAGTCTATATTTCTATTTTTTCATAGTCTATATTCCTACTACTGCAGCATAGTTTTTATTATTATGTTTCTTACATTGTATGTATGTATATGTGTATAGTTTGTGTATGTGTGTGTATAGTTTTGCACTGTCTTGGCATTCATTGTGGACAGCAAAGTAAGAATTTCATTGCTCAGGGAAACTTGTTTTCCTCACTGGGCATATGACAATAAACGCTTTGAATCCTTGAATCCTACAGTCCCTGGAATAAATTAGCGGTTTTCGATAAAACTGGATAAAATGCACTACTCTTTAAAAGTTTGGGGTCACTAAGATTTTATTTTATTTATTTATTTTTGGAAGAAACCTTTATTCTGTGAGGATGCATTGAATTGGTTAAAAATTACAGTAAAAACATTTGTAATGTTACAAAAGATTTCTATTTTAAATAAATTCTGTTCTTTTCAACTTTCTATTCCCGTTTTGCAGACTGAAATCTGAGTTCAAAACCTTATTTTTAGAAACATTTGGACTTGACCTGGAGTCTCAAGTGAGCTGGTGTCGACTAATCATAAAAAATATGGTCTTGGCCTTGACTTGAGATGGACTTGAGTCAAAGTCTGGAATGACGAACTCAACGCTGTTCAAAAAAAAAAAAAAAAAAAAAAAAAAAAAAAAAAAAAAAAAAAAAAAAAAAAAAAAAAAAAAAAAAAAAAAAAAAAAAAAAAAAAAAAAAAAAAAAAAAAATAATGGTCAAAAAATCCTGTGACCATAAAAAAAAATAGAAACTGTTTTTTAACATTGATAATAATAGGAAATTATTCTTCTGAGCACCAATCATAAATATAGAATGCTTTTTCGAAGGATCATTACACTGAAAGACTGGCGAATATGACAATTGCAGCTTTGTCTGTCACAGGAATAAATTAATAAATTTAAATATATTAAAATTAATTGTTGAATATTTCACGATATGTTTTTCTGTATTTCTGTCACCTAAATGCAGCCGTTTGAGCATAAGAGTCTTCTTTTAAAAACATTAACACCCAAAATGTTTGAACAAATAATGTAAATGGTAACATATGTTGACATTTTCAACAGGGAATGTGTCAGTACTACTATTAAGATTTAACAAACTCATATTTTCCAGTGTCAATGAATGCAATGACGAGAAAGGCACAAATTCTCACACCGTGGCTGAGAACCACGCTTCACCTACTCAAACTGACACCACTACAAACTGCAGGCCGCCCTCCTCAGAAACGTCTCGATCCACCTTCACCCTGGCAGGCCAGCTCTCCAGTGAGTCCAGACTCAACTCTCAATTTATACAGAATAGAATGACTGCTTGAATTTCGCCGAATGGCTCTCCCATTTTGCAGGTCTGAACGCCCGACGGCCAAGCTCCCCCATGGTGGATGTAAAGCCGATTGAATTTTGGGCCATGGGACCCCGGAAGGAAGTGGTGCAGCCCCTGCGCAAGCCCCCAACACCGCCAGATGACTACTTCCGCAAACTGGAGCCCCATCTGTATTCTCTAGACTCCTGCAGCGATGATGTTGACTCTCTGACGGATGAGGAGATCCTGGGGCGCTACCAACTGGGCATGCTGCACTTCAGCACACAGTACGATCTCATCAACGCTCACCTCACCGTGCGAGTCATCGAGGCCCGGGACCTGCCCCCTCCTGTAACATGCGATGGTGCTCGCCAAGACATGGCCCACTCCAACCCCTACGTGAAGATGAGCCTACTGCCCGACCACAAGAACTCCAGGCAGACCGGCGTTAAACGCAAGACCCAGAACCCGGTTTTTGAAGAGCGCTTCACTTTTGAGGTCCCCTTCCTGGAGGCACAGAGACGCACCCTACTGCTCTCCGTGGTCGACTTTGACAAGTTTTCACGGCACTGCGTCATCGGGAAAGTGTCTCTTCCTCTTAGTGAGGTTGATCTAGTGAAGGGAGGACACTGGTGGAAGGCCCTGGTGCCCAGCTCTCAGGTAATACCACTTGCCTGAGTCACATTATTTATTTTTCAGTCATTTTAGGTGTGGCGCTTGCACAATAACTGAGAAGTTAGGTCACACAGAATTAAATTAAGCAATTTAGTAAAATGTGAAATCATTGTAGCCATACTTCAGAATGTCCTGCCTTATAAGTATGCACACCATAGTACTCCTAAATATTTCTTGCCCCAGCTCTGTGTTTAGGATGTGTTTATTTGATCACAAATACAGTAAAAAAAATTTAATATTATTACAATTTAAAATGACTGTTTTCTTTTTATATATATTTTAAAATGTAATTTGTGACCCTAGACCACAAAACCAGTCTTAAATAGCACAGGTATATTTGTAGCAACAGCCAACAACACATTGTATGGGTCACAATTATAGATTATTTTTAATGCCAAAAATCAGCAGGTCAGTAAGTAAGATCATGTTCAATGAAAATTTTAGTAATATGCATTGTTAAGGACTTCATTTGGGCAACTTTAAAGGCGATTTTCTCAATATTTTTTTTTTTTTTTTTTTTGCACCCTCAGATTACAGTTTTTCAAATAGTTGTATCTCGACCAAGTACTGTCCTATCCTAACAAACCATACATCAATGGAAAGCTTATTTATTTATTCAGCTTTCAGATGATTGTATAAATCTCAATTTCAAAAAAGTATGACTTGTGAGTGGTTTTGTGGTCCAGGGTCACATTTATTCCGGTTTTCAAGCTGAATTTTCAGTCATCCGTATCGCAGTCTTCAGTGTCACATGATCCTTCAGAATCTTTCTAGAATATGATTTGCTGCTCAAGAAACAGTTCTTATTATTATCAATTGTTGAAAAGAGTTGCTTATATTGTTGTAAGAATTGATGATTTTTCAGGATGCCGAGACTAGAAAGTTCTAAAAGAACAGCATTTATTAGAAATGTAAATGTTTTGTAACATTATGAAAGTGTTTACTGACACTTTTAATTTAATCATTGCTAAATAAAAGCACTCAATTCATAGAGAAAAAAATTAATGTACCCAAACATTTCAATGGTAGTGTATTTGTGTCTGTTCCAAATTATATTATTAATATTAGGAAACTATTAGACGAAACCAGATACTTTTTCATGTAGAAAGGTTTTCATTGTTGAGCTTTAATTGCAGTCTTTGACACTTAAAAAGATGCACAACGCATTAATTTGCTGACATCATTATCAAGACTTGATTGATTTCTCAGTGTGATGTTTTTCAGAATGAGGTTGAGCTTGGTGAGCTTCTTCTGTCCTTAAACTACCTGCCCAGTGCTGGTAGGTTAAATGTGGACATCATCCGAGCAAAGCAGCTGCTTCAGACGGACATGTGCCAAGGCTCAGGTAAATATATTTAGTGTGTTTTGCTCACTCCACTCTCTACAATTTCAGAGGACTTATAGCAGAGCTTCAGTGACTACAGAAATCTATGTAAGTAGTATTGTCTAAGTATAGTGATGGAATAACTTGCTTTGTCTCTGAAACAACTTTCCTTTTATGCTGACATCACTTTGGCCACACGCGCCATGTGATAAATTTAACCAATAGTCAAATAGCTATTTAATCTTTGTTTTAGCAAATTCGCAATTGATCTTGCTCCATTTTGGTATGTAATGCACACTTTCATGATCTAATCAGTTCCTGATGGATAAAATCAAGATTGTATGCCCAGATTTTTTCCCCCACTGAGTATCCTGTTTCACTGAGAAATATGCTACATCACAAAAACGAAATTTGTTTCAGAAAGCAATTCATGTTAACTTCAACCCAGTTGTTTCTTCTCTATATTCAGATCCTTTTGTTAAGGTGCAGTTGGTGACAGGCCTTAAGTTGATGAAGACTAAGAAGACGTCCTGTATGAGGGGCACCATTGACCCCTGCTACAACGAGTCCTTTAGCTTCCGTGTACCTCAAGAGGAACTGTGTGAAGTCAGTCTTGTGTTCACAGGTATTGTTTTGAAATTATTAAGCAGCACAAGTCTTTTCAACATCGATAATAATAAGAAATGGTTGAGCGTATTCGAAGATTTCCTAAGGATCACCGTGACAACTGAATTCTGGTAATTGCTCCTACAATTCAGCTTTGGCCATCACCCGAATAAAGACGTTTAAAAAATATATTAAAATATAAAAAGCAGTTCATTTGTATCATATTTACAATATGTTTTGTACTGTATTTTTGATCAAATGAATGTAGCCTTGGTGAGCATAAAAGACTTCTCTAAAAACATTTTTAAAAATCATACCAACCCCTAACTTTTGAAAGCTATTTTTCCAATGACACTAAATTAATCCATTAATCCAAATTCACAGCCTATTCTTAACAGTTGAAATTGTCTTGTTGGATACCTAATGCAGTAAAGGTGAAAAGCCACATCTCCAGGGTAGAACATGCCAATTTTAACCAGGTGACATGTAGCAATTCCTCACAATTAGTGTAATCTAGCTTGTGACCCAGGGCACCTCATTAAGATTCATTTAAATTCCAATAGGATTTATTCAATTACAGATGCTGCCAGTCAGAAGCTGACCCGGACAGTTGCTCATGCAGAGATTTTATGCACTGGTACACACTGACATTTAATATTTGCACTCGCCATGCACCGTGATTGCACAGAGCTGATAGTGGCCTGCACTCATAACCTGCCATTTGAGACAGTATAGAGCAGTAAGCCCAGCCCAACGAGTAGTTTATGCTGGTTTACTCAGGTTTAATCAGTGCTAAGTCAACAGTGATGTTTACAAACAGGTATATCTCACGCTAAAGGGTGAGTGCAGCCTCCTGTACCCCATCTAGGCTGGTCAGCATGTGTCTCTCCCCAGTCGTACCATCCAGGGCTGCCTGCCCACCGCTTCTCTCTGATGTTTCAGACTACAAAGCCCTGCAGTCAAACACTGCCTGCAATCCCACCCCTGCTGGGCCTCTGTCTCTCACTCCTGGTCTGTTTGATGAGACTCTCTCTCTCTCTATGTATCCCTTGCTCTTCTTTAGCACATTCTTTTTTATCAGTTATTTTACTTTTATTTCTTTGCAATTCCTAGTGTCATTTTTCACAAGTATCACTAACTGAAGGATCCCGCTAACAGAGCAGGTAATGGGAATTTAATGGTGGTGTTCTGTCCATATGCTATCCATAAGCAGTGAGTGGAAACAGATCTTCTGGCTCTGTTCAACATGAATCCCATCAGGCAACTATGCACATTGGAAGGGGTCAAAATTGTGCCCAGTACCCATAATCATAGGTGGAGTGCTTTAACTAGTGGTCTGCGACTTTTGAAAAACCGTTTTATTTATTTTATAATGTGTTTACACAGACTTTTTATTAAAGTACCTAAGCAGCATAAATGTATTTGCATGAGTATACTGCATATAATACAAACATTCATTACTAAGGTAATGAGATTTTAGTTTAGTTACCTTTCTAATAATAGAAAATAAATAAATAAATAATAAAGACTACATTAATTATTGCTTATTGGCATTAGTAATATTATTAAGACATAACACAAATATCCAGTGTTTTTAAAATAATGTAGTCAGATATTACTTTAGTTAACATTCTAATAATAAAAATGTATTATTAATTTGTAACACAAAATTAACATTTTATTATTAGCAGTAGTAGTAGTATTAGTATTATATTAATTGTTATTACATATATTTTAATAAAATAATTATATACTAATAGATAGTTTTATTATTATAAATGTTAACTAAGTAATATTGATGAAATTATTTAAAAAAGCTTGTTTGTTATATGTTAATAATTTACTACTAACAATACTCTAAATAATCATTAGACGTATTATTATTATTATTATATTACAACTAAAACATTTTTTATGAAAATATGATACAAACATCCGTTTTTTTGTTTTAAATCAAGTAATCAGATATTAGTTTAGTTAACATTCTAATAATAAAAATACAATTATAATAGTAACAATAATAACTACAATAATATGAACACTACATTAATAATTGTTATTTTATTTTATTATTATTTTAATACAATACTTACATCCAGTGTTTTAGAATAAAGTAATCAGATATTTAGAGGGTAAATGATAGTGTGTTTAGGTCAGCATCTCAGCATAATTCATGTTGGTTATGTTTTGAGCTGGAGATTTCCCTTAACTTTTTTTTGGAGTAGGAGACATTCATGTATTATAAGATAACCCTTGATGCCTTTGCCTCAGTATTTCCCATTCTGAAGCAGCAGTAATGATCTGTACCTCATCACAGTTGTGGTTTTATCAAATATGAACGAGCCCCGAGCAACAGAGTTCCCTCAGGACCGTTGAATGTGCTAAGGCTGGTGATGTGATCAGCTCAACAGAGCGAGTGCAGTGCAACACACACCACGCCTGTGTCTTTGCTTCCAGCTCATGATGTCAGCCATCCACACAGCTCAGTGTTTGTCTTCTAACTGACATGTATTTTGCAAAGCATGAAGACAGATGAATATGGTTTAACAAACTCTTTTATTTGAATTCTAGGATTATACATAGAAGAAAGTTTAAAGGGATAGTTCACCCAAAAATGAAAATTCTGTCATAATTTACTTCACCTCATGTCGTTCCAAACCTGTATGATTTCTTTCTTCTGTATGAACCACACAGAAGATATTTTGAAGATTGCTGGTAATCAAACAGTTGTTGGTTGCCATTGACTTCCATAGTAGGGGGGAAAAAGCCTGTTTGATTACCAGCAATCTTCAAAATATCTTCTTTTGTGTTCACAGAAGAAAGAAAGTCATATAGGTTTGAAACAACATGAGGGTGAGTTAATGATGACAGAATTTTCATTTAACTTTAATATCAACAGGTGGGATTATTTCAATTATTCCTACTGGACAGAAATAGTCAAGAGAAAAAGTCACAAATGAAGATTCTGTCATCATTTATTCACCTCATGTTGTTCCAAACCTTGACTTGTGAATACATTTTTGGATAACATGCTGATTACCTTTCCATGCAAAACAGTTTTTTAAACCATTGAAGGGGAACTCATCTTTTTAACTTCAAAAAGATGCAAAAGCCATGGTATTGCAGTTATTGAAAAATAAACATAAATAGCTCTCTCATTACTCAAACTAAATAAATGTTAACTGAAATAAACATATATATTTTTAAAAACTTTTTTTTTTATTAAGCTAATGGATACATTTCTCCGTTTCAGTTAGCTTAACTTGATTACTAAAATAACTAAAACTGAAAAACATATTAAAAGCTATATGGACTTGAAAAAATGATGAAAACATGCAACAAAATGACTAAAACTTGAACTAAAAGTCAAATCAGAAAATATAAAAAATAAAATCATATTCAAAATATTAATAAACTGTATTAGTATCTCAGTGACACTTAAATAACACTGGCAAAAGCACATCATAAAAGTATCATAAATGTGATTCATTCAGCTTGTGCACTACATTCCAAGTCTTCTAAAGAACTGACTAAAATGTACTTTAATTTCTTGTCTTTTTTTCACTGATCTTCCCTACTGTTAACCATCGTGACAGCATCTTTAAGTCTTGGACTTGAACTCAAACTTGACTCATTATCTTTCAATCATTCGCTGAGTGATTCACAATGGTTTTATGAACTGAATCAACTGATTCATTGAAGATATTATGGTGTGTGTGTGTGCGCACACCAAAAGCATCTGCTGATCCAATCTGAGGGTTCTCAAAGCAGCTCTCCACTATAAATAGGCGTGTCTCCCATTCTTTTTATCTTTATGGGATGTTTTCCGTGTTTCTTGTGCATAATTAAAAAAACGTAAAATCAATACAAAACATTTTCTTGTACAGCCAGACGTGACTCTCACTTCTCGAGAGCTGATGTTGCTTGGTGACGGCGTATCACCAGCTCTGGTCTGCAGCTGAAGTCGTGATGCTGCGAGATCCTTGTCTGGAATGCGGCTGCATCATTGACTGCCACATCTGGACTTTGTGGCAAAATTATTTGCACTTCCTGCTATTTTCCCAGCACTCCACTGCCAGTTACAGGAAAGAGGGAACAATCACAGAGAAGAACAGTCTTCAGTCTTGTTTATGAGCAATGATTAAATTACCTCGTACTCTGACCCTACTCCATTAACAAAATTGGATTGAGGCAGAGAAAAACAGATGGGCATGAATAATAAGCCAAAGAAAAGAGAGGACACATTGGTGTTACTATTATTGTTGTATGATTGATTTACTCTTATAGTTTGGTAAATACATGTATAATTTTTTTATATATATATTATATTTATATTTTAGTTCAAGTTTTAAGAATTGTGTTTTGTCATTTATATTAGTTTTTTTTAATATGGATATAGTTTTTTATTTTTGTGTTTCCTTAATATAGTTTTAGTTTTTAGGTTTAGTTTCAGTTATTTCAACATTTTTGTAATATTTTTAATATTTTTAAATATCGTATTTCAGTTTATTTCATGTTTTTTATGATCTTTAGTTTTTCGTATGTAAAAGAGGGTCTTAAAATAGTGAATGGAGAGGGAAAAGCTTAATTCATTTACAATTCATAATACGGAAACTCCAAGCAGCCTTTATTGCTAATAAAATGTTTTTATTAACTTTATTTATACATTACAGTTTTAATGCAGCTTTACATTAATAAACAGAAGAATCATGATTCAATAATGCAAACAGAATTCAACTCTGCTGTAAAGCAGCGCTACAAAGACAGTAAACAGTCATTATTCAGTTGAAATCAGCTCATTGTTGATTCAGTTTGGTTCAATAACTGTGTAATTTTCATCAATTATGGAATGACTTTAATTCATCTATAAATCAGCTCTGGAGAAAACAGACTGTCTTAATCCGACTGGTTTTAACATTGATATTTATGTTTTTTTCCTTCTTAGTTTACGGGCATAACGTGAAGAGTAGCAACGATTTTGTTGGTCGCATTGTCATCGGCCAGTTCTCCACCGGCCCGCAGGAAACCACGCATTGGCGCCGGCTCCTGGGCTCTCAGCGCACCCCGGTGGAACAGTGGCACAGCCTGCGCTCCCGTGCCGAGTGTGACCGCGTCTCTCCGGCTTCGCTCGAGGTCACATAATACTAACACAGGACAGTCACTGCAGGTGGGATAGAGATCTATGGAAAAGAACTTTAACCTAAAACTTAAGACACAACCATCTAGGAGTTTCCTGGTGGTTCTATGTATAATCTATATTGGTATGAAACATAAACTAATAGATCTATTCTCTATAGAATAGTGGGCTCTGTCTTGGTGTTATTTGTGTTCACTCTCCCTTACCATTATTATAATGAGGAGATATAGACCGTAGAAAAGACCGCAGAGAGTTTCTCTGTTTCTGATGACGAGCAGAAGCCTGCTGTCCATGTTTTCTTTTTATCACATTGATACTATCGTACATGGGAGCTCAGTAATCTCATCATCATCTGATCCTCGGCTGCGTTCAGGCTGTGAGGCTCAGGCAGTTGAGACCATACCTAACCACTGGTTTGGTCTGCAGTGTTTTAATAATCATATTGTTTCTTTTTTCAGACTTCAATATGATTGCAGTTCTTGAAGTAGTTGGAAATCTGTGGCAACACAGTTGGTCATTTTTATTGCCTGCTTTGAATGTTTCAAGTGCGATTTTACACCAAAGCTTGGTTTGGTCGTGTTTTGTGACCCTTATCACTGTTCTCATGCACATACTGATCTGTGATTGTGTTTAAGTGTTTGTGGGTGTGCGTTTGGTAAATGTTTTCACTTATGCTAGCTGAAGTCTATCAGAAACCCTAATATGCCATGCCATTATTTATTTTTCTATTGTTTTAAATATTTTAGTTTTCTTGTGATTTTTGCAGGCTTGGTTCTTATTTCTCATGTCTCTCTCAAACATCACAAAAGTTTTTGGGTCAGTAAGTTTATTTTTGTTTTTAAGAAATTAGTACATGTTTTTCAGCGGGATGCATTCAATTATAAAAACATCCCATTTCTATTCACATTTTGTTCTTTTTAAAATGTGTATGCTAAAAAAATGTATCATGGTGTTATAACAAATAAATAACAGCTATTAGAATGCGTGCTAGGATCATGTGACTGAAAATTCAGCTTTGAATCACAGAAATAAACTACATTTTAAAACATATTCAAAAAAAATAGAAAACTCTTTAATTGTAGAATATAGTTCCAATATTACCTGTTTTACTGTATTTTTAGAAATAATGCAGCATTGCGGACAACGAGATACTTTAAACTATATTATATATGTTATGGTGGTATACAGTATGTTAAATATATATATATATATATCTTATTATACATCAACATATTTTTTTTTTTAGATGCTCGGATATGTGATTATTCTTTTTTTAAACTTGAATATAATATAGGCTTCTTAAGCTTCTGTAGATGTTTAGATCCCCTTGTAAATGCATTAGTGTTAGTGTCTGCACATGTGAACATGCTTTCACAGCTTGAGCAATATAATGCCATGCCAAGAAGGTGCAGATACATGCATTTCTCTTTGCACTGTTGCCTTCATGCCACGCTTTTGCCAAGTTCACTTCATGTACTGTATTATCAACATCTTGGAGCTGTATTTTGTCTCAACTCTTTCTCAGTCAGTCTATGACGTAAGCATAAATAGGATACGTTTAGGGGGGAAAGCATGTACTTAGCATAGAATCGAAGTGCAATCAGAAACATTACTGTATCTGTCTTCTTAATCTTTCTTCTGTGTGACCTGTGCGAGATAAGTGTTTGTTTCAGGTCAGCTGTATGTTTCCACCACTGTCAATGTTAATGTAGATGATTACAAATGATTAGAGTGGTAATATTAACACGTAATAATAATGAAGCTGTGCCAGTGAAGACATGTATTTATTTATTTATTTAGATTTGAAAAAATGCATATAATAATAGCTATATAATTATCTCTGAAACATATCTGTATATATTTATAACTTAAATTGTGTACAGAGAATTGAACAAAGCATGTTGTAATATAGATGAAATAGAATATAGATAAATCATGATTTTAAAAAAGCAGTTCAAATTACTTCACTGACAGAAAGATTTTGGTTTCAAGGGTGACTGTTTTTAACTGTCTTCATTATATTCTAAACAAAAGAATGTTTAGTCCACCATCTCCCTGTCTGCTCTGAAACTTCTGAGAGTTTGTTCCGCTGATGCTGTTCATGTAATGGTTTATTAAGTGTGAGAAAAAATGAAGCAGACCTCTGATCAGCAGAATCCCTTTAAAGGTCTCTTTCACAGAGACTGTAATGTGTGAATCAATCAGAGACATGTATTAAGTGAGGAAAGTGTATTTTGGTTGTTCCATAATGCATTAAAGTGACGTTTATTACTGGACTTCTCCCTTTGTTTTAGTATGCTTTTTATTTTTATAGAAGGAATTTTTACGGAATCTTCTTATACCTTTCATATTTTATATACCTGCACTTTGGTGCAGATTGGACATCAGTAAAGTCTAAAATCACTGGATCATTTAAAAAAAATGAGTGAACTATCCCTCTGTTATTCATTTGAAATATTTGTTTAAACCATTTTGCAATTGCAGTGATGGCAATACACTAATTAAATCACAAACACACACACACACACACAAAAAGGATTCAGGCTTGTTTGTGTAAAAAGTTCCCTCTGCAGGCCTTAAGAGGGAGATAATTACTCGAGGTTTACAAGAGGGTCAATTAATTACTCTCTTCAGCAACAGGGGAACAGCTTAACCCCACTGTCCACATGGGTCAGGCATATAATCATCAAAACTACCTTGTTTACGAATTTACAAATTGAATTTTCCTCTTGACATATTTCAAGACAGATTTTATTACAAAATTCCCATCCAGAAAGGCAATTAAAGTTGAGGTTTTGAAATGAAAACTTTAAAATCTCATAACAAAAACTTATATTTCATAAATTAACTTTAATGGTCCATGTACTTAATTTTCCCATAAAGCAGTGTGCCATGCATGAGACAATGCAAAAAAGAAACAAGTGCAATGGTCAAAGATATCATTTAGCACATGTTTGCATAAAAACAATGGAAAAGCACAGTGGAAAACAAAAACGTGTTCTTGTGAACAGCCCCATAATATAAATTGTTTGCTAATATGAGTGTATATTCTAAATAACTAAGCAAATTGTGACCATGGACCACAAGACCAGTCATAAGGTTCAATTTTTGGAAATTGAGGTTTATACATCATCTGAAAGCTGAATAAATAAGCTTTCCATTGATGTATGGTTTGTTAGGATAGGACGATATTTGGTCGGATACAACTATTTGAAAATCTGGAATCTGAGGGTGCAAAAAAATCTAAATATTAAGAAAATCGCCTTTAAAGTTGTCCAAATGAAGTTCTTAGCAATGCATATTACTAATCAATAATTAAGTTTTGATATATGTACTGTAGGAATTTTACTAAATATCTTCATGGAACATGATTTTTTGCTTAATATCCTAATGATTTTTGACATAAAAGAAAAATCATTAATTTTGACTGTTCATACAATGTATTTTTGGCTATTTCGACAAATATACTCCAGCGACTTAAGACCGGTTTTGTGCTCCAGGGTCACATATTATTGACAATTATGTGTATTATTATTTATTATTGTTAAACTTATCTATTTCGTGACAGTGTTGAATTATAAGTGTAATATAGTAAATTCCTTGCTAGCAGAAACTTGTGTGGATAAGAATAGAGTTTTTTTGGGGGGTGGGGTGGGGGGGGTCACTAATTGGCACAGCATATGAACTAGAGAGAAAAGCAGAAAAGGTCATCTGCCTAGCTGAGGTTAAGCTCTTTCTGTCTTTTGAAGCTCTGCAGTCAACAGAGGCTTAAATGCCTTCTCTTTTAGAATCTCACCTTCTAGGTCAGAGACAGAAAAATGTGCACAGACGGACACTGACAGTGTTTAGGATTCCAGATCAAGACTCAGGAGTCATTATATGGACACACACATTCCTGTCTCAAGGTCTGCAAGAAACGAAAAATACGCTTTCTATCAAAAACAAGAGACATTTTCTGACTTTTTATAAAATCATGGGGTCTCCAGCAAAAGTACCCTATTTGAAAAGAAGAAACTAATGTCTGGCATTAATGGCCAGATGATTGGGTGGGGGGCAAAAAAACACTAAGCATTCAGTCTAGTTCATTTAGCCATAATTGCAGCTCATATTCTAACACAAAATAAGTTCTTTACGGGGCTTCTATAGTTCCATGAAGACATTTAAGGGGTCATATGATGCTATTTTAAAGATCATTATTTTTTGTATTTGGTGTGTTTGACATGCTTTAATGTTCAAAAACACACATTATTTTTCAAATACTGCACATTAATGTAAGTCCTCTATGCCCCGCCTCTCACAAACACGTAGTTTTCAACAAAGCCCCCACTTTTGACAAGCACAGTCTGCTCTGATTAGCCAACTGACCCAGTGCATTGTGATTGACCGAACAACACAAGCACACGTCGGAAATGTAACGACCCCTACCATAATTGCGAGCTTCAGCTTTCAAAATAAATTTAAAGACAGTAAATAATGTCATTACTTTTACCATCAGTTCCAGACCCGAAAGGGCAACAGGTCGCTGACAGACACGAGTGAATGATGGGTCAGTACCAACCACTGTTAAGACAGCTGACGTGATATGATTCCTGACTGTCAGTTCACTCTCCTGTGATGTGACCCGTTCCCCTCACACACACACACACACAAAACGCGTTACTCTGCGCTGCGCAAAACTCGCATTTGAACAGTCAATAGAAAATAATTAAACAAATAACAAAACAGTAGCTGACTCAGAAGCACCAGATTGTCATAGCAAAATCAGAATTGACCCTTTTTTTTTTTTTAAAAATAGCCTTTGGGCACAGCCTGTTCTCTTGCTAGGTTCAAAATAACACTGTTGTCCATAAAATGTGTTGCACAAATTCGAACATCTGGGTTTGCTGTTCTGTTGTAAGTAATCTTAGATTCCTAAATGCATCTACTTCCGGTTGGCCAAATAAAGTGCTTTTGCTTTCATACTGAATCACACACCGTCTCCCTGACATGCTGCATCAACACTACTGCTGTTACTGAAACCATGCCTTCTTTCTTTTCGTGCACATTTGGGAGGCATTATGCTAATATTTCCACATAGTGAGGTAGATATGTGGGGGCGTGTTAGAATGAGCTGTTTTAGGTAGGCGTGGTTGACTCTCTAACTTTTATAAAGAATATCTCTTTGGATTTGAGAATTTAGTCTTTGCAAATTTACAGATATTTTTTATGCACCAAGATCTTGTAACACTCCCAAAGAGAAAGGAAAAATTTAAATCACAACATATGACCCCTTTAACTTCATGGAATCTTTCTTCCCAAACCTTCTCTGTCAGATATTAAATGTTTGCCAAAGAAACAAATGCTTCTTTTAAGAACTAGTCACTGAAAGGTTCTTTGGGAAAGCAAAAATGTTTCTTCTATGGCATTGCTGCAAAAAAATATATATACACATATATACAACAGTGATAGGAGGACGATGGGGGCAGGGAATTGGAGTGAAGGGGAGAGAAATGCAAATGAAGTGCCTATAGCAGGCTGGAGAGAGTCCTTCATCACTGCAGGGATGGAGATGAGTGGACATCTTGTTGCTGCACTGTTATTGAGGGATGTTGGGTGTCAGTGTTGACGATAAAGAACTGGATAAACAATCTTAGCTCTGAGGTTAGTTTTCCAGTGTAGGAATCTTACAGACGAATGGAAAGGCCTTGTCACAATTGTTGTCATTCCAAGACCTCAGTGCTGCAAAAGATGGAAAGATGCAAACAGTTTCTTCATTTTGTAATGTCCTGACATATTTAGTGGGGTTGTCAATCAGCTATATATATATCTCTTTCTCTTATTACTGGTTCCACAAAAAAGTTTAGCAGCATGACTGTTTTCAACACTGATAATACTATTTTTTATTCGCGCAGCAAAGCAGTTAGATAGAATGATTACTAAAGATCGTGTGACCCGAAGGTTGAAAGTAATGCATGGAAATACAGCTTGCCACCGTGTGAAATTCATTTGAAAACTATATTACATAGAGAAATAGTCCATTTTATATTTTTTAATAATATTACTGTTTTTACTGTATTGATTAAATACAAACTGCAGCCTTGGTATGCATGCACGACTTCTTTCAAAGACATTGAATGTTAGTTTCTTAACATGTTATCTTAATTGTACTAAATTATCTAAATTAATTTCTGTTATATGATTCAAAAAATTGCGAACTCACCACTGTTTTGTCTGTACCAGATCTCCACACAATCCTCCTCCTGAGGGATGCGATGGATGCCATCATCTGGTTGATTTCCATCCCAGTAACTGTATTCATAGGGTGACCCGTCTGTCCACTCCATAGTGCCCTCCTACCCACAAACTATGATTAACAACGCTATCACATTTGCTTGCTCCTTGCCCCTTGACCCTGAAGCGATAACTAAAATCTTCCTGCCAAGCACGAGTTCACACCTTTGATGCTTTCTGGATCATTTGATCCAGACTTTCAATTTACAAAACTGAGGCTTTGTTACAACATCATCCGTAAACTATCTACCTCAATTTAGTGTTAGACCAAAGTGTTGGTTCACCACTGTCTGGAAATGATTAAACGTCACTCAGAGAACCTATATTTTCCATTCATGGGATTATTAGTGGGAGGATTTACATAGTGGGCTTGGACAATTACAACATATAAGCTATGTCAGTCATGTAGCTGTTAACATTTTTAATGGGTTACTAGAAATCATGATTGCTTCACATAATAAAACATCAGTGAATCATTGAAAAATCTATATTTTGTGTTGCTCTTATTGTGTGATGTTTACCTGTCTTCTATCATGAAGGCCAATCCAAATATCTGTTGGAATTCCTGGTACACGGCTGTTCACAAGATCATAGACAAACACATTTTCCTCCCAGCTATGAAAAAGTTATTAGAAAGGGTATATTTTAATAGAAGGTCCAGCAAAATCCTGTACTGTAAGACAAATCGCAGCACTGTCAGGGACGAGTCATACCTGTGGATGGAGGTGAGTTTGGCAGATTTGTGTCCATTTGAGAACTCAGCGCAGTACAGATCTGCCTCAGCCCAGGTGCGGTTCAAGGGGAAGAAGCGGTAACAGTAACCCTCAAATTCAGTCCAGAAGAGCGGACATGTCACAGGCTGGTTTGAGTCTGACAGTTGCAGGGGCAGTGCTAGAGGAAACGGTAATGACTTTACATATAATGTAATTAAATCCATTTTAATTTAGCAGTTCAGTATAGTATACAAGCACATAATAGGTCAAACACTTACAAACACCACAAAAATATATTATTACGTTATCTGAAACAGCATCTGGAAAGTATTTAGCTGATTTCAAAATATAATGTCATTGTTTTCTTTTCACATAACCAGCCTGCTTTCAATTTAGTTTGAACTGTGCAAGAGCGAAAGAAATTCTGTTATGCAACAAAAACAATTATAGGTTACACTTTCCACCAAAAAAGTATGGTTATTACAGTATTTAAATATTACATTACGATAACTGAAGTCAGCTAAATGTAAGAAAAATGATTCGTAAATAAATGAAATGCAATGTTAAGGAAAACAATTGAATAATTTAGTGGCAATTTTTTTTCCAGCATAATATGTTACAGGGAGACTTTTCCTGCCTTTCAAATCAGAGTCATACTTAACCTTTAAAGATGGATTCACTGCTAGTCTAATAAATAAAACATTGCAAGTATGGCATTTATGTCACATCCTCATTCACTGGGCAAACTGTATACAAAATACAGATTAAAACTATACATTATAAACTGAAGCATCTATAACTTGGCAAAGCATCTCTGGTTTAGCTTGAGACTGCTATTCGCCATGTAAAGAATCAAATTAAAGCATATTAACTGTGTCTGCGCTGTATCCTTGTCTTTGGTTCTGGTAGCACTCACCTTGTGTGATCTTGATGTTTGTTGAAGGCAGAGCCCACACTGGGAAGCCGGTGATCAGTAGGGCTAAACACAATTCCCAACAGAGCATGTTTAGTGCAAGAGAGGATATTGAGATCTGGAGTGTGAGTGTGTGTGTGTGTGTGTGTGTTTGTGAGCATGTGTGCTGCAGGACAGTGTGGAGAGGGTGTGTGAGCCTCTCTCAGCCCCTGCCTTTTTGTTGGACTCTTCCTACTTGGTCAAGTCCAAAACACTGACGTCAGGCTGTGTAAGAAAGGGAGAAAGAGAGAACCCAAGGGCCAAAAACTGATATTTTGTGTCATTAACCCAATGTAATGCTCTCTGGGCGAACAATTCACTACATATACTATCCTTCGAAAGTTTGGGGTAAGTAAGATTTTAAAAAAAATACAAATTGTATTTTTATCAGCAGGATGCATTAAATAATCAACAGTGCAGTAAGCATTTCTCGGTATAAAAATGCCTTTTCCCATAAAGGCTGTATTTGGACTTTCTTAGCACCAATCATATGCTGTTTCTGAGGATCACGTGCCTGAAGACTGGAGTAATGGCTGCTGGAGTAAATTCAGCCTTGCCATCACAGGAATAAATTACATTTAAAAATATATTAATATAACATTTACATTTACTGTTTTTACAACTGAATGCAGCCTTCGTGATCACAAGTCTTTTTTCAAAAACATAAAAAATCATATTACAAAAAAAAGTATGACCAAGCGCCTTATCTATTTTACTATTCAAATCGACTGCTTTTATTTCAGATTTAATTTAATTTAATAATTGAATTTATCAAAATGGAACTTAATTTATTAATTCAAATCAAGTTTTATTAGTGTTCTAAGTCAGTATTATGTTTGTTATAATATAATAACCTTTTGCAATTTTAACTTTTATACATATGGAAAGCATCTAATTCATATTGTTGCAGATACATCAAACACAACTGACCTGCGATTCCTCATTAACCTTTAACTTGTGAAATTCAATCCCCTAACACCACAGTATGGCCACAACCTGGAGTGAGTAAGATAAATGCTTCAGAAATACCAACATGTTTGCCAACAGAAAAAAGCAAGAAAATAACTAACAGTTAAATGGTTTAACGTCAAATCTATGGAAACTTTTCATCTTGTAATGATTTGTTGGAACATGTCCAGCTTGTCTGCAGAGTTATTGAACACCCACTTCACACTACTTGTTTAGTTCCATTAGTCTCCCCTGACACCGTCTTGCATTTGATGGCATGTCTGCTTTATCTCACGGCCTACAGAGCCCATGCTATTAAAGGCCCAGAATTCCTCTTATCTTTGTGAGGGCTGCCGCCTATAACAGCTAAGGACAGGAGCGTGGCGACATGACTCATTCTTATACTGAAGAAGGACTCCATTTAAGATTTTCAAATGGGATTGCTGCTAAATATGGTCTCTAATTGAGTCGTTTTGTATGTCCTGTTGCTGCATCCTGCCAGGTGTAGACAAATAATATCTAACATGCAGTACAATACAGGAAGGAATGGCTTTAAAGAACTTTTTAAACTTTTATCATCATTTACATGTAGGACTATTTCACTGTATAGTAGCCATGTACACTCTGTACCAAAATTTGGTTGTCAATTCACTTTGTAATCCGGTTCTGTACACACCCAGTTCAAGTTACAACTGAACTGAATTCTACAAACCCAAAGAACAAGCCCAAAAAATAAGCAGACACGCCAACACTTTGAGAGCGTGCTCTGAGAAGCAGCTTTCCGATCATTAATAACAGTGGCTTAGTTAAAATTGCGAACCATACGTTTTTGGTTGCTGTAATTTTACTTTGGTCAAAAATAGTGGATACCAAAAATAGCAGTCTTCAGTTCGGTTGTAATTTGAAAACAATAATTTAGGGGATTCACTCCCATATTTAAAGGGGTCATATGATGCTGCTAAAAAGAACATTATTTTGTGTATTTGGTGTAATGAAATGTGTTTATGTGGTTTAAGGTTAAAAAAACACATTATTTTCCACATACTGTACATTATTGTTTCTCCTCTATGCCCCGCCTTTCAAGCGTGTGACGGAAATGTTATGCCCCTTACCATACTGTGATGCTGTGTACCGTGAGCGGTGGCCAGCGGGCTAGAGTGAGCACCACATGTGACGACCACTTCGTCCACGATGAAAGCCGATCCGGCGATCCACAGCATGAAGTTGATGTATTTCCTCAGCAACCAACACACATCAGCTCTAGGCATGACGAAGCGGATATCATCCTCTTTTGGAAGGCCAAACAAAATAGTTTCGCTTTCACAACGAAACACAGCGTCTCCATGACATGGCGGGCAACAACAATACTACGCGAAATAAAAGTTACGCCTTCTTCTTGCGTGACATTTGGGCAGCGTGTATGGATACGGCCATAATTTATTTAGCTCAAAGGTAATCATTTAAGATTTTAAAGGGAACTCCACCATTAATATGCAAGGGAATTAATACAGAATCACTGTTTTACAGAAGATCACTGAGACGGCCAGCGAGTCAGTGAACGAGCCGTATGACAGCAATTCTGCAATGGATATTATATCCAAAATATAGTGAAAACACTATTAATTAGCATATGTAACAAGATCGGCAGTTTAAGACATTAACTTGTGAGCACAAAACACAAGATACTTCTCTTTTCCATATAAATAAGACTTTATTGGATAAATCTAGACATATAAACTAATCTAACACATACATGCATTCACACAAGTTGCAGAAAGAGAGTAAGTGAGGAAATAATTAGTTTAAGAGTATGAAAATGTGAAATCCCAAGTTTACGGCAATATGTGTCATTGCATAGATCTGAACAACCATCAATCACTTAATTAACCCTCGCACTGAGTTCCTCAATGAGGTTAAAATTTATATTAAAGGCACCAGTTCAGCTAGTATCTTGGAGTACTTGCGTTTCTGTGTCCGGGGTTCCCTTCCTTGTCTGCTAAAAGGGGTTTCCCGAGGTTGCTGATTGGCTGGAAGTCCAGTCTTGGGAAGCCAGTGATCAGGCGTTGGGTGGCGACGCGGAGCTGTGGTCTGCAGCTGAAGTTTTAGACGGCACTCTTTCGGAGATGTGGCGTTAGGCAAACTTAACTCAAAACACGAAACTCTCAACGGAAAATAAACTAAACTAAAGAAATAGAAATAGATGTAAAGTTTGATGAGACCAGGTGGCGTTTCTCCTCATGGTTTCGGAGGAGCTGGCGTGTAAGCCAGAGCACGCTCAAAAACTAAAGAAGCATGACTAGGAGTGAAAAGCTAAAAGCCGCATGGCTAAAAGCGAGACACAAAAAGTCAGACCCGCAAAAAGGCAAAAGGCAAAAGGCAAAAGACAAAAAAGAAGCAAAGTTTGATGGTGTCCTGAGTGTTTAAACCGGGCTGTTTGACTCACCCCAAATGGTGCCTTGACCAATTATAGCTCGGGGGTTTTGCAATGTTTCTCCTCCCAATTCATAAATCAACTGTTATCTCATCATTCACATTGTCCGCGTGCTTCCCGCTCTGGTAGAGTATACATTTTGGACATGATTTCTTATAATAAGAATATGATACATTTGACCAAGTATTGATTGGAAGAAACGTTTCAAGCATGAATTCTCAAACACACACATACCAAGCATGAATATGACCCCTTAAGCTATTCAATAGTTATTAAAAATACATACTCAATAAATGATTAAGACCTGATAAGTCGCATGTGGGTTAGATACATGATATGGGGTTAGATATATAGTAATGGTTAGTTGCTCGAGTCCTTTTAGTGTTATTTAGGTGCATGGAAAGGCAGTTTCTTTGGCATTCTGTGGATGTAAGGATGGGGGGGGGGGGCGTCGTGTGAAGACCAGAGGTTAAGAGGTCTCTCATAAGGAATTTCAGTCTGTTCGGTCTCTTGGGTGGGGGATGTCAATTCTCAAGCGCTCGTGACTGTAGTTACTATCATGTGATAGCCATGCGGTCATCTCTTTTGACCATTTTTCTTGATAACTTGCCCCAAAATTTTACTATCTCCTTGGACTTGTCAATGTGTTCTGTTGTGTTAATGTTGACTGTGTGGCGGGGGTCCTTGTGTTTAGGTTTTAGCTTGCTCAGGCAGGCTGGGTGTGTGCGGTGTGAGTATTGGGTCTGCGGACAGGGTCCTGGTGGGTCTGGGTGGCCTCTGTGGAATTTTTGTGACTCCTCGTGCCTCAACTCGGTTTTGACCAAATCTTCGATTGTCTGATTCGGTTCCTGATAGGTCCTACACCGCCCCGTCGATCGTCGATGTGTTGATTGAAGACTCGGCGAGCGCGATAAACAAGGCAGAAGAACAGAAGACCAACCACAGCAACAACAAGACACCTCCTACTTACTGTACTGGTGCGGCAACAGGTATTTCGGGTACATGGTGGGTGAAAGTTCAATTAGTCCACATAGTTTAGTAATGGTGACTCGTATGTTGTAAGATTCAGTAGTCTGGGACTCGGTGGTGTTCTAATTTGGTTCCGTACATTGATTCGTCAATCAAATTTTGCGGATAACTTTGTTTTGTTCTTCTAGGTTGTCTTAATTTAAAACGTTTACTGTTAATTTTCTAGTAACATAATTTGCAATTAAATTAATTGACCTATCGTGCATGGAGCTCTCTGGCTCCCATTCAGTTTTGAGTGGCTTGCGGATATTAGGTGTGGTGAGTCAATTCTAATATCAGACCTTTGACCCTTGCATGGTGTCTAGGTGTTTCACCTACTAAGGAAAGATAGGAAGGAATCAGGATAGGCAAAGAAAAGCAAAACAAGCTGCTGTGGATTTTCCTATCATGGCTTACAACACGTTTGCTAGATGTCCGTTGCACTAGTGTGCCTGTACCTATTAGTGTCAGGTGTTCTAACCTATTGTGAGGATGCTGCTATTTCTTCATGTGGGGCAGTAGTTTACTTTATGTTACCTAAATTGGAATATTCTACTTTGTGGGAAGACTTGTCGTGTGATGTGTTTATCAGTAGATGTGTTAGCCTCTGGTTAGGTTTTGTGTGTGTGTTAATGTGAGTGATTGTGGTCAGAGCTGTTTCCGTCGGTGTTTCTCCCCCATTGTCTTGTAGTGTGAAACGGTCTTCTGCCATCCTTGGCCTTGGATGAAGGGAGTGGTCCATGATCTAATGGGCGTCCGGTCCGCAAGAGCAGGAATTCTTTAGGCAGCAGAGACCACCAATGATCTTACCCAGAAGCGTCTTGGGGTAAATGTCCCCATATCCTACAGTGGTCATGGTAATCGTGGCCCACCAGAAGGAGGCAGGGATGCTCTTGAACTTGGTGTCATCCTCATCCTTCTCTGCAAAGAAAACTAGACTCGAAAAGATCATGATCCCCATTGCTAAGAAGAGGATAAGCAGGCCCAGCTCATTGTAACTCCGTCGTAGCGTGAAGCCCAGAGACTGCAACCCAGTGGAGTGACGTGCCAACTTGAGGATGCGCAAAATCCGCATGATTCGAAAGATTTGCACCACACGCCGTACATTCTGAAATTGCAGCACACTCTTGTTGGACTCTGTCAAGAATAGGGTGACATAATACGGTAGGATGGCCAGCAGGTCGATGACATTAAGGGGACCTTTAAAGAATTTCCATTTGTTTGGTGAGGAAAGGAAGCGAAGAAGATATTCCATGGTGAACCAAGCGATGCACACCGCCTCCACATGGGCCAGCTGGGGATTATCAGTTGTCTGACCAAACTCGTCTGTGTCTTGCAGCTCCGGGAGGGTGTTAAGAGACAAAGCAATAGTGGAGAGCACGATGAATAGAATAGAAATGATGGCCAAGATCTGAAAAACAAAAAAGCAAACAAGAAATCCACCATTAGAAAACAAGAAAAACCTTCATAGTAAAAAAAAAATGTGTATCTCATGACCTCGTACATAAAAACACTGGATACGCCATTGTAGTGATGGCTTGACAGATCATTCATACTTTGTGAAATTTTCATCTACTAACCATAAGAGAAATCCAACACTGGTGCTTAAACCAAGACAGCTGCACTAAAAGTCTGATGAAATGCACGGTGGCACTGTATATAAAGTTTCCACTAAGGAGGTTCTTCTTTAATTTTCACTATAGGTGCATAGTCAGGATTAATTAAATTGAGGCCAACAGAGAATGAGCTTGAAAAAAGATGAGTCAGGTCTAGGTAAATCATAGCGACTGACAATCCATTTTTATTTGTGACTGAGCAGGAGATTATACCACTGTTGTAATTTGCTAAAAACCTTGTAGAAACATGCTTTACACCAGAAAACCTGGTTAGACAGCCCTGCCAACTACATTGTCAGCCAAATCATCTACATAAAATCTAAATCTTTACACTCACTGCTAAGTAGTGAATGTCAAGACATTGCATACTAATGGCTTTACCTGTGTTGTTAGGTCAAAAAAGCAGTATAAAGTAGTAAATTAATGAGTAATGCTGAGAGGGCTGAGGGTTGTTGAGAAATACAAAATGTTGTGGAACATGTCATGCAATAACCAGTAAAACAAGAAGTTGGTTAGACAAATGCCTCTTAAAAATCCCCAACAAAGTCTAATTATTGTGAAAGAAAACTACACTAAAAATCATAGTAATAAAATCACTTGCTAATAAATACAACTAACAGTTAAACAACTAAATTGGGTATTTGAATATCTTTAGAGATCAAGACAACAAAGAACACTTGTTATGAGTCAAGTCTAGGTAAATCATAGTGACTGACAATAATTTTTTATTTGTGACTGTGAGAAGGAGATTATACCACTGTTGTAATTTGCTAAAAACCTTTGTAGAAACATTCTTTACACCAGAAAACCTGCTTAGACAGCTCTGTCCAAATACAACTACAGCCATGTCAACTACATTGTCAGCCAAATCATCTACATAAAATCTAAATCTTTATACTCACTGCTGAGTAGTGAATGTCAAGACATTGGATAATAATGGCTTTACCTGTGTTGTTAGGTCAAGAAAGCAGTATTAAGTAGTAAATGAATGAGTAATGCTGAGAGGGCTGAGTGTTGTTGAGAAATACAAAATGTTGTGGAACATGCAATAATAACCAGCAAAACAAGAAGTTGGTAAGACATGCTTCTTAAAAATCCACAAAGTCTGATTATTGTGACAGAAAACTACACTAAAACTCCTAGAGATGAATCTCTTAACTTTTTCCTCTATCTTCTTATTTAAGCCTGCTAATCTCTTTTTGTCAGTATTATCAAATGACTCGCCTTCATATGAATAGTATGGAAAATCATTTGTGACTCATTGCATTTGTAGGTGTTTTTCTGTGTGTATTAATGCGTCTAAAGAAGAGATGATACCCTGCAGTCACTTGCGTCATGAGGGTAAGTTGAAAACGGTAAGAAGATTAAAAACAGCCCATAACCTATAAACAGCAAATATTTGCCTTTTATTTATAAGCTTGCCAGAGCTTCAACAGCATTATTTACACAGTATCAGCAACCACAATCTCTAAGTCACACTGGAGCTCCCATCCCCCTTCTGTTTTAACCTCACTGTCTGATAAAAGGTGATAATATTGGCTGGATGTTTGTGAAGTCATTAGTATACATTCTGTTGTTATAAAGTTTTTTTATTGGTCCAAAGTGGTTAGCATTGTAGTTCTGGTCTCTATAAAAGACAAACAATTAGAGTAGAACAACATGAAAATTCCCTTAAGAGAATGAAAATGCAAGGGGGGGGGTGGGGGGGGGGGGGGGGTCTTTATCTCAGTTTTCTCTCCTACAGAGCGATAATATTAAATCCTGTGAAAGACCCTAGTTATCTCATACGTTTCCTTTAGGTTTCAGACAAGATCTCGTCATTGTCATATTTTTGCAGTCAAAAGCCAGATATTTGAATATGTTTAGTTTCTACTCAAACAATACTCCTCAAATATTTCGGGAGCCAAATGGAGGCAAATTGTATACCTAAATTAAAGACACATAACTGGCAAGTCCATTATGTCTCCTGAGCTATGAAAGAGCAACCGCTGAGCAACAACAATTTACTACAACTCTGAGTGATTCTGAACCCTGAAGCTAAGAAATCCTTTCTAGGTAATTTTCTTGGCCTTTTACGTCAAACGTGTGCACATTTGTGTTACAACGTATTCTTAATGTTAAAAAGTGAAAAGGGCAACTAAAAAAAGACAGTCCACTTCAGTGACAATGAATCTTAAATGGGGAATACATTTTAAAAGGCTTCAGCACAAATTCTCAGTGTGCAGTCAATTGAGACATTGACCAAGTGATAATCTGTAAATAATGCCTGTACACACTCAAGCTGAGGAAGGCATAATAGGGTCAACTCCCTGTGTAGAGATGGCTAAGGATGCACAGGGAGAAATCCCGGCATCTTTGCATCTTCTCAGGTGAGCAGCTCATTATCACATCCAGTGGGGTGCTCCTATGAGCATGTACAAATTATGTTCTCCTGAGACACACAACAAATATACTCATATGCATACAAACACGTGCACACACACACACACAAGCCTGTGAAGGCTCCAAAAGCTGCTGTTCACAGCAGGACATGCCATAAAGGGGAATTAAGCAGCCTCCTAATATATAGTTCAGGGAGCACGCCTAGGACTGGTATACCTTTAGTTAAAGGTGCAATAGGTGATTGTCTTCAGAAACATTTTATTATTAAGCTGGTTGAAAGTCTCTTCACATCACAATAGCAAGTTACGTGGCTCTAAATGTTTTGTCTGTATTTATATATCTTGGAGAAATCAAGAAATGTTCGCCATCAAAGGGTCCGGCTTTTTAATATTCCTTTCCCTACCTCCCGCCATCATATGTATTCGCATACCTCGGTGCACCAGTTCCGCAGACCGGATACTCATCAGCGCGTTCAGGCACGCTGTGCTGACAGAGCGAGAATGGCAGACAAACATCAACAACCCGATCTTCCTCCTGTATTGTAGTAACTTTTTAAAGTTTTCTCGCAGTGAATGCCATCATGAATGTACCCAGGGTTAATCCCTCACCCTCGCGCCAGCTCGTTATAAGTGACTATGTGTCATGAACTGTTTCCGATTGATAGATCCCTACACAGTGGTCATTGACTCCGCTACTCCCTGGCAGGGGAAATCCGTTGAAGTTTTACTTCACGTTCAGACTGGGCGTGCGAATTGGGAACCGCTGATGTATCCCTAGTGGTAGAGTTGTCTCTGGTTTCTGGGTCTGGGAGCGTAATGCGCGGGTGGGACGTTCGCTTTCAGTGCCAGGCTAAGTTAGCATTTTCGCAAGATCTCCTACTGACACCTTTACGACACCTTTTTTTTTTAGTCTTCGTAGCGCGCTAAGAGACAGTGTTATCGGGAAACGCAGCCTTCATTTTAAATTAGTCATATCCTCTGGGTTTGAGTGCAATTATTGGATAGCAATAACTTTATATTGTAGAAAGATTGGAGATTAAAACATTCCGCTACAGTAAAAACGATAACGTTAAAATACATTTAAAACAGTGTATTTCTATTTTCCCTCTGCAGTAACTTCAGTAGCGTGCAGATCGTTTATCTCAGGACTGTGGCAACAGCAGCGCGGACAATCGCCTCGCTCACAAACATATCGTTTTATCATACAAGGTGGAAGAGTGCTGTTTTCCCGAATATGAACACGAATGCAAATATGATAGTTTTTTTATACAACACAAAAACAAGAAGTTCATATTCAGTGACTTACATTTTAGACAGTATTGTCTGTTTTTCCACTGTATCTAGGGTGACCATATTTTAGATTTCCAAAAAGAGGATAGTGGGTGCGGGCTGGCGGGGCAGGGGGCTGGGGTGTGGTTGATTGGTGGTTAAAGTAGTGCCCAAAGTGACCATGTGACACAGTGACAACAAAACTTGACAACCCTTCATCCACCATCGCAGGAGTCAGATTTCCGTGATCATGGGTTGAGAGGAGAGATGGCTGACAAGATCATAATGGAGGATTTGATGCTCAACAGATCCTGATCTCATTGACAAAAATCTGATTTTCCTTTACACAGAGCGTGCGTGATCACGAAATCGAAAGTGAACAGCGAGCGCTCATTCAAAAGAGATTTAAATAGCCTACTCCGCATATTGATAGCAGCTCTTGTGGATGGGCGAAACCTCAGGGACGCGGGAAGTAGGGGTACTGAGGGGGCTGCAGCACCCCCTGTTTTCACATGGTTGCAAATGCAACGCCAAGTTTGTTCATTTAAATTTATTCAGTTTTAGCATTTAATAATTTATTTTTAATGATCTCTGAAATGTAAATTGTATGTGGGCTATAATAAACCCATGTTTATTTTTATAAACCTGATAAATTTTACTTGATGTTTTCTATATGGGATGATTAGCTTAATCCTCATGAACACGTGACGCTAGTGTGTGGTATCAGACATGAACTATACATAATGCGAACAAGATTAACTTTAATACAGGGAGATAATGGTGCAAAAGCGAATTTCAGATTTTTTATATGCCCATCCCAGCAAAAACTTTCCAAAATCGGCATCCAACACCAGCCCCAGCACGAGCACCGACGTAAGTGAACCAGCTCCAGCATGAGCACGGAGACGAGTAAGCCTAGCGGACCCAGCCCAACCCCCCAGATTGATCAGCTACTATCGATAATTAAAAAAATGTGATATGCAGTCAAATTTCCCAGTGTGTATGCCACTTAAACAAGTGTTCATATCGACGCACTTGTAGTGCTTTGTGGAGACTTGGAGTTGTCAAATGAGGTGACCCCCCCCTTTAACCCAACACGGACACACACAGCACCCCGAACCGAAAACATCTTCCCGCGCCCCTGGCGGAACTGGACACAAAAATCGCGCGAGCGGGCGATAATGGTCAGAAATTCAGCGGGAGCAGGATTAATAAAACAATCCCTCGCAGGGCTCTAAAACAAAAACAAACACAATGAATGGCGACTGTAGAAAGCAAAACCTGAATCCCGGACATTTTTTTTATGTTCAAAAAGAAGACAGGATATCCTATATTGCTAATTAAAATAGTTCCAAATAAAGCCACAGCGGAAACATTAACATCTCTGAGAAACACAGGTGTTTGGTTTCTGAATGATTCATTATGAACAAATTGGCTGAGCGAAAGATTTAAATATCCATTCATAAAATCACCAGTTAGATGCTTCTTTCCTGAATGAATCAGTACTTTTGAACGAATCAAACACGTAAGAAAGTGACTTGTCGCCATCTGCTGGCGGTTTTAGTTTCATAATTAAAACAATTTATATCTTTCTATGTTCAAAATGTACAGTGTAAAGTAAGTAAGTGCTAAAGTTAGATTTAAAAAAGATACAGTTTTCTAGATGTAGACTGGCAGCCCAGCACAAATTTTCTTATTTACATTAATTTTATTTAGAAAATCAAAACCTTCCATGTTGTCTGTAATCCTGAATAACATTCTGTTTCAGTTTGTTCAGTTACACAATGTTTTGAAATCACAATACACCTTTAGGCCTTTTAGTGTTTAAAAAAAAAAAAAAAAAAAAAAAAAAAAAAAAAAAAGTCGAGTCTAAAGCTCGCACTCTCATTATGGGACCCTAAGCCAACCATAATCAAGATTATACGGACATTAAAACTCCTAAAAATTATTTTTGAACTGTCTGCCAAATCCTAGTCTGTGCGGTATAGGAAGCCATGTTGTTGTCATGTGACAAAAAACTATTATCTTTGTAATTATTTTTTAGATATTTAGAACATTTTCATGAGTTCATAGTAAATCATAGAAAAAATATAGACTATCATTCATATATGTGTGTGTGGTTGTGTTTGTATTATATCTTATATTATATATATTATGATAGATATATATTATATTATATAAGATTTATTATTTTTTTAGATGAAATTTCTATTCACCCAAGTAACTCTAGGTACAAAAAAATATTTAGTTACTCTTTGCTTAAAGGTTACCTACTTGACAATTGAGAGCCATTAATGATGAAAACTCTACACTTGTTTTTTCTAGACCATGTACTAATTTCTCACTATATATTATTTATCACCATTTGTAAATATAAGCCTGCATAACGTACTCATTGTGCAGACGTTTCTGTGACTCTTACGTGAAAACGTCTTTGACCTTGACCGCTGACATTCAACCGCTGCTGCAGCATTGTCATGGCAACCTTCTTCAAGCTCAGTAGGAGGCAGTCACATGAAGAGGTTTGCTTGAAAAGTGTAGAAGTCTCTGTCCCTCTTATCATCAGCATCAACACCATGCTAGACTGGTTGCCTCAAACAAACATACAGCGGTCTGAAGAAGGGAAATGACAGCTGCCAGTCCTGTACTAATCGATTCTGTAAGTTTACTTCATACTGGGTACATTCATAAGTCTTTATTTTAAGGTTATGGGTTTGCCTGCTTGGAAGATTTAACAACCTGTGCTGTTTCTTTTTTGGCCTTTAGTATAGTACTGGAACTAGAATGGGAAATGATGTGGAACGGAACTGGAAACTGTCACAAGCCAGATTTGAACTTGTACTACTCAATGTGCCAGAGCATGTGCGATAAATGTTAGGCCATGGCTCCAATAACAATATATCCCATTGACGTCAATGGTTGATTTTGAGTGTATGGCAATTATCACTATCTGTGAACAACCCCCTAACCTTAAGTACTTGTGTGCAACTCAATATAAGGACATGAATGGTAACCACAAATCATACTTAATGGTATCATATTAATATTACAGGCCATCAGACTTCTGCTTTCATCAATCAGATGATAAATCAGGTAAAAATGACTTAAATATCTGACAAAAAGTCCAAAGAAGCAATTACAATCCCATAACGCATTGCAAATTACAATCTAATTAAAAAATATAAAACTATCCACTTAAGGCTGTTGTTTATATATAGATAGCAATGATTTTGCACCACCTACAATGACCTAGCATCATGGCTAGGAGTTTTGCTTCTATTTAGTTCCATTCCTTCATTATCATTTATGTGAATGTGAACAATCATTTAAAAAATGCAACAATGTGAGAATCCAGACACACACAGACTTGCCATTGTTGTGGGTTGACTTAAGGGGAGCGGGGAGAGATGAGCTTCTGATAGTGTTGCCGAACATGCCTTCATGTCCCTCTGAAAGTGACACTGTCACCATGGTTACCAGAAGAGACCATGTCTTCTACATTTTCCACCAAACAATGGCATGACAAAGCACTCAAACACATGCACACATTCTCATGAATATCAATGCAAAACGAGTAATTTCTAAATGCTTTATGTATCGTTCAGTTTTAAGTTACTGCCCTTGAAAAATTGTCCTTGGCTTCTGTTTGTCTCCTGGAACAGCTCTGACCTGAGCTGGAAGACAAGGTTCGGCTGTATCTGTGAAGCCCTTGAGATACATCGGCAACAGCTGTGTCCTCGCGTGTGTGTACACACACACGTATACAGACACGGAGCTAGATGACCTGAGCGACTGGTCCTTGGCAGAGCCCTATTTTATTCGTTCATTATTCATTTGTCTGCAATGAGGGAAAATCTAGTCGCCAAGTCTATATATAAACCTGCCCAGCCCCTGACATAGTTATTAATAGCTACAGTCAGGCAGCTTTGGGATCCTACAGGAGTGCTCTCTTAGAATACACAGAAACACACACACACATACTCCTCAGATGACAATCCAGCAGACAGCATGTGGGAATATTTCATGCTCCAATTTTTATGTTTTAATTATGTTGCATTTCATTGTAGGCAATTAGAAAAAAACATTAGATTTCAGCATTTTTTTATATTGCCTGTGCAAAAGTAATTTCCATGATGCCAAGATGTTGTAGGTGGTTTCCAGGTCATTGCTAAGGTGTTCTGAGTGTGTTTTATGTTGTTATGCAGTTTTTAAGGTGTTCTGCGTGTTGTAAGTTGGCTGTTAATGACCCACAAAGGTTCTATGAGTTCAGATCCTACTTTGACGTTGTGCCTCCTCAGTGTGAGGCTATGAGATGGTTTTGCTATTTTAATGTGCAGCAAGGTCGAATCCTAAGTCTATTGCTTTGAAAAAGTAACACACGCTTCTCTTCAGCAAGCCGCATATTTGAATTATCATTCATTTCTGTAGCTAAACCATTGCAGATGACTTACACGTGAATGCAATACTTAAAGGGATAGTTCCACCCAATGAATCCATTTTGAAGAATTTTGGTAACCAAACAATTTTGACTTTCATTATATATATTTTTTGATCATGCAAACCATATATTGGTTTGGTTGCCAACATCCTTCAGGTATATCTTCTTTTGTGTTCCACTGAAGACTGGAATGACATGCGGGTGAGTAACCGATCAGAATCGTCATCTTCCCTTTAACAATTAGGTCCCTAACCCAAGTATGAGCAATACTAATAGTTCTGCCCAATATATCTCATCTCTCATTTGTGTGTCATTCAGGAATATCAAATGATGAGAAATCAGACACTTATCTATCACAAACACGAGGTTTTGCATCACTCAATTGTCACTCTTAGACACACCCGACCACACAAACTTATTCATACATTTCACATACGATACTGACACAAAGAATCAAACACAAACCCCAAAAAAGCG
Source organism: Sinocyclocheilus anophthalmus (assembly GCA_018155175.1). Taxonomy (NCBI): domain Eukaryota; kingdom Metazoa; phylum Chordata; class Actinopteri; order Cypriniformes; family Cyprinidae; genus Sinocyclocheilus; species Sinocyclocheilus anophthalmus. The sequence continues at coordinate 35,461 of JADLZN010009977.1, forward strand.
GTATACAAAGTAAACACATACACACGCCGCTGCTTATCCTGGCAGAGACAGCTGTGCGTTCAAGCGTCGCACAAGACACAGTTGCTATAGTGACAATGACGACACGCTTTTTAACATTGCAGGGATGGGAGAGAGAAAAGAATGCATGTATGTGTGTGCGCGCGTGTCTCAGTGGAAAAGCAGACAGTGGTGAAGGCATGTACGAAAACAAAAACGCAACAAGCTAAAGATGAAAAGTTCAGTGGAGAGCAGCAACACATCCTAATGTAAAAAGACTAAACCCTTGACAAGACGTGCAGTTGGTGTGTATAGGCCTGTCACGATAACAACTTTTTGTTGTGCGATATACAGCCCCATAAGTAATTGCGATAAGCGATATTATTGTCAGTTTAAAGACCATTTTATGCCACTGAATATTTAATCATAATGTAACAGCATAATAATGCAAGAAGTCCTACACACTTCCAAATGACAACAAAACTTTAATTTTTAAGAATATTTAGATTCCTTTCCATCTACAGATTTTTCCCTGACCTTCTTTTCGCAATAAATTAAGGGTGCACACTATTGCTGAAAAACACAATCACTACTTAGCAGTCAGATGTCCATATGCACAAAGGCACAGATCCCTCCCTAAACAAGGCCATATCTGCAAATGAAACTTTGTTTGTCGAAGCATTTTTAAAATTTGAACTAGCACCTCATGACTACACCACGTTATGTACGAGAAGCTGCAAAAGACACATGCGCACGTGGAATGTAAAAAACACGGTGACATAAATTTATAAGTAAATATAATGGGCGATATATTGAGTCACAAAAATTATTGAGGTCATGTACATATATTGCGTGGTAATTCGATATATTGATTATTGCAACAGGTCTAGGTGTGTTCACACCCAAAAGACAGCTAGCAGCACAACAAATCATGTAATTTGACTCTTGACCTGAATGTTTAAAGGCAGTGACACTGTGCAACAAAGAGATAGTGTTCAGGATTACACTTAGGACAAGGGAAAAGGTAATTAAGAGAGGCGCACCGCAGCATTCACATTATTTTTTAATGTATCTCCGAGATAATTCTCAGTTATTTTCCACATGGAGCCTACATTAGTGGTTACACGAGCGTAACTAAGGCTCATTTACAGGAAACTGTGATATTTGCTGATATTTAATATATAACTTACAGTATACTGAATGTAGTCACATTATTTCATAGCTTTGAAAAGTCACATTTGGCTTAATGTATTATCCTTTTATTGTAATATCTCTCCTTTAATATTTTTTAAGAACTAAAAACTTCTGACTCCTAAAATTTTGAACGTAGCCAAGTGCACTGTTTCCTGACAGAAGGTCTGTACAATGTCTAGCAGTTGTAAAATATAAAGACAGAGTCTGGTTCTAGTCAAAAGACTTTGAGGGTCATTCTCTTGCTCTAACTCTTGCATCTGCCTTAGAATCACATGCTGGTTTTGAAAAACCGTTCCCATCCTTGAGTGCCATTTTTTTTGTACCCCTGGCCTTTGCTTCCCTGTCAAATCCATTCCAGCAGCAATCCAATCTCTGACACCAAGAGAAGGGTCTGCACTAAAGATGCCCTCCGTGCTTCAGTAGGCCTTGTGTAGTGTGTTTTACGGTCGTTTTTCGATTGATTGCACTGACTATAATGTACGGTGAGAGCTACCTGTCACTATAAACATGACAAGCCAAGTGGCAGGGACAGAATAAAATGATAACATGGGAAACTGTTGAACCCCACTCCCTTTCTATTTGCCATTCCTGTGATTTATTAGCCTGCTGCTCATTCAAATGGAATTCCTGTGCAATAGAAAAAGAAATGGGTTTTCTTGAACAGTAGATGCTAAAGAATTCATATTATAAACCAATTAGGAAAATCTATGAATCATAAATAATATTGGATATATTAATATTTGGTGTCAGATGAGTCAAGCATTAAATATACTTTACAAAAAAAGGACTTAAGAATCAGAATATTGTTTATTTCTATATCCATAAAGTTTGGGGAATCATTAAATGTGTACATTATTATATTGCATTTTTTAAATAATTAATTGCATGATAAATTGACAATTCTAATCTCCTTTATTTCTCCAATTATGAGACCAAATGGAGACTTTTTAAAGTATATAACATATCTCAGTAATGTAACAAAATGTGCTCAGAATAGATACAATACCCCCCCAACACACACACATACACCTTTCTCTGTTTATCACACACTCACAGTCTGTTCCTGTTTCAGTCAAGCTCATGTCTCAATAGAGTATTAATGGCCTGGGATAGACTTCAATAAAATGAGACATCGTGTTCCTCTGTGATACACTGACTGAAACCAGCTTTGATTATCTCTCCCTAGATTAGCCTTCTCTTGTATGCCGGAACTTTCTGATCGTTTCATAATCGCTGATGTGTCTGCTAATATAGCCAGCGCACATTAAATAAAGAGCATTGAGCTCTTCTATATAGCTGTTTCAAACCTTGTGAGCTGCCTTACTAATAATGATAATTTTTATAAGTTTATATAATTTTGTAATATATAACTTACCATAAGTTGTATCTATTTTTCATCTATATTATCTATGATATATATAAGCCTTTTTAACTGTATTTAAATGTAAATGGATAGGTCTGTTATTACTTATTGCTCTTGACAGTAATATAGTTTTTTGAGGGCACAAAAAATTACTCATCAAATCATGTTAATTAAAAGCTGTGCATCTGTATCAGAGTTGCTGGTTCTGTTTATTTTCATAGGTGATTTACACTTTATGAAAGAAGCTCTATTATGTATTATACAAGTGCTCACATTTCTGGAGGTGGCAGATAGTTCTTGTAAGGCAATTAAAGGCATACGTTGTAGGCGTTTTATTTAGAATACCACGCATGAATTGTCCCTTCTACCTTCACTCAAATAGGTGTCCTGAGAAATCAGACCTGTCTTAGTGACAGCCCTAGGCTCTGTAAACAGCAATAAATAGTTAGGATGGAGGCCTGCAGTTCTTTAGCCAATCAAAACCCCCTGTGCCTGCCAATTTGAGCTTTTGGGGGGTTTTAGGGAGTGTGGATGAAATTAGTCAGGCAAAATCTTTTGTAGAACCTTTTTTGAAAAATGTAGAGAGTGCCATGTGTTCGCTTGCAACGATTCAGCTTTAAAACTTGCACTGGGAAGTGCAGTAGTGATGCTGTGAAAAAGATATGTGTAAAGTTAAACTAGAGTGTTAAATGTTAGCTGATGCATCATGCGAGCTAACAATCAAATGACTGGCACAGTATTCCATATGTTCACATTTGGTTCCTTGCTACTCAGCAAGTTTCAATGAGAGGAAAAAAGCCAGCAGTACTGGAAACAGTCTGACAGGTTGTGTTGTCCTTGGGCATTGCAGATGCTAAAAAAGTAACCATGAGCCCAGCCCAGTCGACAGAGATAGCGCAGTATATCGAGACAGTATAGTATTGACATATTGTCTGGGACACTCAGAACAGGGTGACAAGGACTGATTGTGAACGAATTGTCGTTCTTAATTTGTTACGTGTTGGTATAACAATGCTATACAGCACAGTACCAATACCCTGTACATGTGTATGTTGTGAAGACTTGGTAGTCTCAGTATTTCTTTTCTTTTTTTTGGTAGTTTTTTGGTATTTATACTGCATTGATTCATCTTTTATAGCGTCCATATTTTACAAAAATTTTTTAATAATATAGGTATTTTATGGCTATAGTCCTAACTATTATTTATACATTTCTGCTCTATAATCTGTGTGTGTGTGTGTGTGTGGTGTGGTGGTGTTGTTAGGGTGTCACCTCTAAGGATTTTCATAGTTGAATCGGAATTTTCGAATCTTGCCGATAGTCGACTGATAGTCGAATCATATGTTTTGGGGGCGGGGCAAAATACAATACCAAGAGTCAAGTCAGACAGGGAAAATGTGTAACGGACGCCTTGCAGATACAAACGGGGTAAATATTGTTTTATGTTTTGATTAAAAGATAGTTAACAATTAACGTCAGCGAAACCATAAGAATTCACAATTTTTTTACAATAGTGCTCTCATTATAACGTTATGTATATGGCAGTAGTTATTAATGTTCTGCATTTCTGTTTTGAGCTGTGTGCTGAAGATGACCAGTAGAATGAAGCAGCAGGTTTTTAATCAATGGGATTTAACTAATCATTTATCTCATATAGAATACGCTTCGTTATTTATACAACTCGTAGACTGATGGGGGTATGGGGTATTACGACTTATAGGCTATCTGCACATAATGCCCCGAATGCATGAACGTGTTTGCGCGGCTCTGAATGAACTCCTTTTGTGGACGTGTTCTTCACGCAACAACGTGCAGAAACATGACAACTAAACTCTAAAAATTAACAGCGTTTTTTTTATAATAGTGTTCTCATTATAATTGTTAAGTATATGATATGACAGTCTCAGTCATAGTTATTAATATTCAGCATTGTTGTTTGTCCTGCTCGCGCTGCGCGCTGAAGAGATAATCACCGTAGTACTACAATGAAGCGCTTTACTGCAGCGCAACTCAACCAAATGCATCTTATACGAGATAAATAATATATACACAATATATATAAACCGGCTGAAATGTTTTGAAATCACTTGTACCCTACCTGATCAAAAACATCCAGTCTTTCACTCTTTTGCCTGTGTCAATTTGAGTCTTGTTAAGTTTTAAATCCCTGCCGCCAAAATGCTCCTCTGTCGGTCACGGATTATGGAAAGTGAAACTTAAACCTATAGGGGTGGTTGGAATTATTTGCGCACGTTAAAATATTTATTTAAAGCTTCTTTCTTTTCAGATTCTTATTTACAGCATTATTTTAATAGGCTGTATATTAACTTATTGGGAGAAAACCAGTAGTTCTATGTGAAATCAGACATTTGAGCACCCCCATATAGCCAAAATGGCATGATCATAACACCCCGCGAATATTCGACTGTGAGATTGGTAGTCGAATCAGGCTCCTCCTATCGAAGCATCGAATCTTCGACTATTCGAGGTCACCCCTATGTGTGTATGTATGTATGTATAAATATATGTATACATACATACATACATACACAAGCCATATATAGAGATACAAGCCATTGCCCTTGAAACCGATGGAGTTTGTGTATCTAGAGTGTGTGTGTGTATATATCTATATAATGATGTTATATCAGTATATATTAATGTATATAATTTTTAGGATTGTTTATTTAAAGTATGCATATAATATGTACACCATATGATTTACTATTATTTAAAGTATTCACAAAAATAAATTAAGTGATACAGCCGTAATGCATTCTGTTATCTATTCAATTTAAAAGTATTTGAATTTCAGAATTACAATATATGCAATTTTGATGTAAGACAAAAATGTAGGATGAACTGCCGAAGAATTAACAGACGTATTGATTTAAGTGATCTTCCAGGTGTAAGCATTTACAAGGTGACTATGTAGAAGGGGTCAGTACCTATATATATAATGTATTAATCATTAGGAACTGGTAACAGGTGCATTAATATGATTCATTACAGTACCTAGTGATTAAGACTACAATGGGAAATTAATCATGAATAATCTACCAAAAAAAATCCACTATGATTGCTATAGTTTTCCAAAATTCCTTTAGCTCCTCTTAAGGATAACGAGCAAACACTACAGAGAAAGGAACATGTGACGGTGGTATTTCATACACAATATGGTATTTCTGAGTCTGCTAAGCATGCTGGTCAAACTTGCAAGTTTCAATAAGGAAATCAATGTAATCTTCATTATGTACTCACTGCACACTACATACTCTTACTTCAACACAGAGACACAAGCCATTGCCCTGGAAACCGATGGAGTTTGCCATGGCAACAGAGGTTCTGCTGCCAATTGTGCAGGTGAATGGGAATGCTGTGATTAGGGATGGATTAACACTTACTGAATGTAGACCTTTCGAGAGTTAAACAATTTATCAGAAAATGCATCAGGTGCGTCCCAAATCATCTACTAATGCACTATTCTATGACATTTTGTAGTATAAATAGTGCGAGTAGTGCGTTCACACTGAAAATTCCAAAAAGAAAAGTGCACTTTAAATACCTGGATGATGCACTTAAATAACTGAAAAAACGAAGTGTGGAATGTTGGACACTTCATGCACTCAACTGTTGCAGCTGTAATTATGTAGCGAATGGGGAGGGGCTATCAGACTCAGAGTATGAATGAGAAAATAGCCTTATATAATTCATACTCGACATAGTTGAGTAAATAAGTATATAGTGTATAGTAGTGTTTAGTGTGTCATTTGGGATGCAGCTATTGTTTTTTAAATTGCTATTTTGCTACTTTTGCATATGGTTTAAAGCAGTCACAGTGTATAGGTAAGTAACTTCTACAAAGCTTTGATTATGTAAAGTCATGCCTAAAAAGGGCAACAAACACATTATGTTTGAAGCAATTCACAATTCTGCAATGCATAGGTCAAACTGCCAAAACCTGTATGGTTTAGAAGAACAAACTTCTAAAGACTTCGTTCTTTTCCATGCTTTAACGATGAATATGAACTAAAAAGTCTTAAGAAACAATATAGTATTTTTGTACGAAACATGCCATAATTGAAGTCAGTATTCACTGATAATCTTCCTTTTCAAAGGTGAATGAGCTGAACTTGAGTCTGATTCATGATTCTGAATCATTTTGATAACCAGATCAACTGATTCTTTGAAAAATCCAACTTTTTCCCCACAAATCGCAAGTCTGTTTTTAAGAAAGTTATCCAAAGACTTGTGCATGAGTTATGTGAACCATTTCAGGATTTTTAAAGGTCTTTTTTAAGTCCTTCTCCCTCAATATTTGATCTTATTCCACATATAAAAATAACCTCAGATTTTAAATGACACGAGAGTATATGATGACAAAAAAAATATTTTTTGTAAGAACTCTTTCTTTAACTGTAGCACAAACCTGTTCTTTAATGTCAAAGCCAGAGAGGCTGCTCCAGAAAAGTCGCTTCTGTTCATGCCGAAACACTGACATGAGACTCTTGTATTTCTGACTTGCGGCATGTATTCGGTAGCTGTGCGCATGAGCGAAAAGAGCGAGACTCACTCATCCCAGCTTGAAAACAACTTTCTGATTCATAACTATTTTGCACAGATAAGCTATTGGTGGATGATGGTACATTTCTCTAGAGCTCAGCAGTCACGTCTCATTTCAACAACTTACATTGATGGGTCTGAAAAAATAATTACACTTCTCTATTCATTCGATTCCAAGACTGCCTAGCCTCCTAAATGCTACAAATCACCTCCTAATGAGGTTTAATTAAAGAATGATTAATTATATATGCAGAAATATGGGCTGTAATTAATAAGATGGGGCCCAAGCTTCAAAGAATGTCATCTACTTAAAAAAAAAACAACACCACATTTTTACTCTCAGTGCTTGGCAATGCATAAATCTAATTGGCACCAGTTTAAAGTGTTATTCTTTATGAGATCACATCACATTATATCTTCCCAGAGAAGTGTCCAGTTCAACAATGAAAGACACTTTACTGACCCACTTTCATAAATAAGGTGAATGAGATGCGACAGAAAGGCGATTAGGCCTGATTGCACAATAACAAGCCACATGGCTTCTAGCATTTAGATACAAAGCTCACCAAGCATTAGATGATTCATATCACACTGTTGTGATTCATGAGTATGTGAATCTCAAGAAAAAGTTCACATCCTAACTTCTGTGAGACATGTAATTAGGCTATCATAACCGCAGCAAACCACAGGTTAAGACCCATGTACCATGCTGGGCTTCGGGAAGCCCTGCCGAGGGCTGCACAAAAACGGCAAGCAAACCTTTTGAATATACATGAGTGTTCAAGTTACATGGCAAAATAATCATGATAAATTATTTTAATTCATTCATTCATTCATTTATTCATACATGTTTTCATACAGTACTCTTCCCTCAGTGCTTACTGAAGTACAACATAGACATAATTAAATTAGTACATTCTCCTGGTAGTGGCATTGGAATGACAGGAAGAGGAATTTACTAAATGCAACACATTCTGGATGTGTTCGTCCATCCTGGTCCAAACAAATATGATGAAATATACAAACAAATGTCACTGAGAAGACCAGGCTGAGAGTAAAAAGTAGCATAAATGCTGTAAATTCTGTTTATTTATTTTTTTTAATTCTGTTTTATTCATGAACCGAAGAGTCAGTATTGGGTCGTGAAGAAAAAAAGGAATCCAATACACAACAGCAGAATCAGAGTGGTTGACAAAGCTGCTAAATTAATGTTTTAAAATGCCAACATCAAAGTCTAGAACTAAACTCTCACCACTTTCCTCCATCTTTGCCACACAAAAATCTTTCAAAATACGTAAACCTAAACATTTGTTACCATCTTGTGTTATATTAAAAAATTCTGTTCCCTTAATGACTTCAAAGGGGACTCACCCCTAATGTGGTTCGCTAAAGCTCTATATGGATTCTAAGTATCTTATTTTATGTTCCACAGACCAGAATGTATACAGTTTGCAATACAGGGTGAGTAGGCTGAATGATTAATTGCATTTGCATACTATAAAACGCTATTTTTCGAATCGCAGAGGTTGCGATTACACTCAGTCACGTGACACGCTAAAGTAAAGAGGTGTGTTCGAAGATCGATCAGTGTATGACATCAAAGTACGGCAACAGAAAGCATAAGGAGACGTCTGCTCTATTATAGCTCTCACAGTACTTTGATAACACACATCGATCGGTCTAGCAGCGCTGCTTCAAGTCGAACACATCTAAACAGTCTTCAGAGGAAGCATGAAGTTGGCACGCTACAGTGTTGCCAAGTCGCGGTTTAGGGAACCCCTCCAAAACATTATTTTACCTCCGGGGGAGTGCTGAACGTGATTTTTACTGGTTGACCCCCTCAATGCATTGGGCTAGTTTTGAGTATCAGTTGGGCGGGTTTTGCTGTGAAAACCTGGCAACCTTGGCACGCTACACGCGGAAATGTTTGAAAGTGTATATAATGGTCCGACTTCCTTCACAACAGCACTTGAAATTACTCAAGCAGTTAAAAAAAAAAAACAAGTGTTACGGTGCATTTCATTACTGTAGACTTCGACCTTAACATAATTACATTTACATTTAGTCATTTAGCAACGCTTTATCCAAACGACTTACAAATGAGGACAATAGAACCAATCAAAACCAACAAAAGAGCAATAATATACAAGTGTTATAACAAGTCTCAGTTAGTTAACCTGTATATAATAAAAAGAAAACCGATAGAATAGAAAAAGAATAGAGCAAGCTAATGTTAGTTTTTTTAAGAACGAACTAGAATAGAGCTTGCTAGAGTTAGAGGGTCAAATAAAGATGGAAGAGATGTGTTTTTAGCCGATTCTTGAAGATGGTTAAGGACTCAGCTGCTCAAATTGAGTTGGCAGGTCATTCCACCATGAGGGAACATTTAATTTAAAAGTCCGTAAAAGTAATTTTGTGCTTCTTTGGGATGGCACAATAATACGCCGTTCACTTGCTGAATGCAAGCTTCTAGAGGCACATAACGATTTATAGTTATGAATTTAGGTAAATGGGTGCAGAGTCAGTGGTGGTTTTGTATGCAAACATTAATGCCTTGAATTTTATGCGAGCAGCTATTGGTAGCCAGTGCAAATTGATAAACAGAGGTGTGACGTGCATTTCTTTAGGCTCATTAAAAATTAATCTTGCTGCCGCATTCTGGATTAATTGTAAAGGTTTGATAGAACTGGCTGGAAGACCTGCCAAGAGAGCATTGCAATATTCCAGCCTGGACAGAGCAAGAGCTTGAACAAGGTGTTGTGAAGCATGTTCTGAAAGAAAGGGCCTGATCGTCCTAATGTTGTACAAGGCAAATCTGCAAGGCCGGGCAGTTTTAGCAATGTGTTCTGAGAAAGTCAACTGATCATCAATCATTACTCCAATGTTTCTGGCTGTTTTTGAAGGAGTTATGGTTGATGTGCCTAACTGGATGGTGAATTGTTATGAAACGATGGGTTTGATGGAACCAGAAGCATTTCTGTCTTGGAAAGGTTGAGTTGAAGGTGATGGTCCTTCATCCAGCAAGAAATGTCTGTTAGACAAGCTGAGATGCGAGCAGCTATCATCGGATCATCAGGATGGAATGAGAGGTAGAGTTGAGTGTCATCAGCATAGCAGTGATATGAAAAGCCATGTTTCTGAATGACAGAATCTAGTGATGCTATGTAGACAGAGAAGAGAAGTGGTCCTAGTACTGAGCCCTGAGGCACCCCAGTTGTTAGATGTTGTGACTTGGACACCTCATCTCTCCAAGATACCTTGAAGGGCCTATCTGATAGGTAAGACTCAAACGACTGGATTGTGGTTCCTGAGATGCCCTTTGCCAGTAGGGTTGACAGGAGGATCTGGTGGTTAACCATGTCAAAAGCAGTGGACAGATCCAGCAAGATAAGTATTGAAGATTTGGAATCCGCTTTTGCCAGTCTTAGGGCTTCAACAACTGATAGCAAGGCAGTCTCGGTTGAATGTCCACTTCTGAAACCAGACTGGTTGCTGTCGAAGAGTTTGTTCTGTGTGAGAAAGGCAGAGACTTTGTTGAACACAGCTCGTTCAAGTGTTTCTGAAATTAAAGGAAGAAGGGAAACTGGTCTGTAGTTCTTTAAAAGAGATGGGTTAAGTGTGGGTTTCTTAAGTAGTGGAGTTATACGAGCCTGTGGAAAAACACCAGTGTGAAGGGATGTTTAATGATGTGAGTGAGTGCATGTACAATTGCAAGAGAAATGGCTTGAAGGAGTTGAGATGGAATAGGATCAAGCGGACAAGTAGTAGGATGATTAGAAAGGATGAGTTTGGAGACTTCTGCCTCAGAGAGTGAAGAGAAGGATGTGAACGAGTGTATGTTTGCTGTTAAGATGTGCTTGACAGATTGTGGTGTGGAAAATTGTGCACTAATGTTTTTAATTAGTAATTCAAAGTAATTCATCACCTAATTTCATCCATAACATATAGGCTGTCCTAAGATACAGATAACATAATATATATATAAGGTAATATAGAATAATATTTTACTTTTTGCTTATTTATTTATTTATTTATTTAAAGTCTGTCTAAAGTTCACAGACAGTGTTTAAAAAGTGCAGTCCACGTGTTTACATATGTTTATTACAGTGACTTTGAATTACCTAAAGTAGTGTGGTAAATCAACAGATTTGTTTTTATATTTCTGCTTTTCTACTTTAGTTTGTGTGATTTGTTATGGACTTTCATATTAATGTTTACACCAGGCTTATTTGTCAGTGCTTTATGTTGTGATAATTATTACATGCTTACAAGGTTGTAAGTTCAACAAATCAGTCAATATACTATGTGATTGTAGATGTTAAATAAAAATTTAATTCATATCAATTCATGCATCTTTGTTGTTGTTGTTGTTTTTTTTGTCATTATTGTTCAATGTAATCTCAACTTTTATTATTACATTTTAGATATTAAAATAAACAAAATAATACTAGCATTTAATAGACAAGTTGGTTCAGCTGAGCTATTAAAGCATACCATTGAATAAATTGTCACCGCTTGATGACTGCTACCCTCTTCTGGTAATGTTTTAGTAAACCATTTTTCAAAGAGCACCTCTGGAGCTGCAGCTGGAATGGTATTGCTTACACAGTTCAAAAAAGAAGAAAACATTCTTTACATTACTTATTCTATAATAGATATTCCTTTGTGTGTATTCCTTTGTCTACGCACACGCACAATTGTAACTCGTTCAATATGACAATTGTGACAATAGCCTATTATTTTTTTAACCTTTTTCAGTTTTAACTAGGCTACATTTAGCCAAATTGTTTCAGTAGCGCCTAGTGCGCGAACGAAAAGCCAATTCTCGCGATACTGTTTCTGTTACGGGAGAAAGTATCAAATATGGCGATGTCCGTAACACTGCAAGGTTTCATTACAATTTACATGATGTTATTTTAATAAATGAGTTCAGCTGAGGCCCGATTTCTTTATTCAAACCCGATTTAACGGACAGCAGCTTTGAATGTTTTTATTCTGTTTTTATTCAGCATTGTATTTTCGTTATCAAGCACAGACAACACAAACTGAGCAGCAGAGACCACCGAATGACACACAGCCCACTTCTCCGTCCCTGTGAGTGATTTACCATGAAAACACACGCACACTGTATATGACCTGACACATGTTTTATATCTTTATTTATATTTTTAAAACACGCTCTCTCTTTTACGTCTTTAGATAATAGGCCTACTTCATTAAAAACGGCACCAAATGCAAACTGTACATTTTCGATCTTTTTATCGTTAGTAAACTCCGGCACACGTTTTGATTTAGATTTTCAGTGTTTGATTCATGGACAAGAATACAAATTCGCGGAAATGACTCGTATAGTAAAGTCACAGTAGTAGCATATGCTATTTTGTTGCCTCCAAAATAGTACAGTCACTGGTTTGTCCTGCCTCTTGTCTGTGTTTGTAATGTCCAGTAATAATTAACTCATTTATCAGTAGATGTGCAGACATTTCCTCTGAAGATTCGCTCTGAAGTCACAGTAGAGATGACGGACAGAATGTTTGAAGAGAAACAGCATGCCTCCCTCTATCAAAAATATCGATTTGATCCACCAGATGAGCTGAAGGAGCTTATTCTCCAGTATCTGGACAAAAAGGTTAGACCTGTCGTGTTACTAGTTGTTGTGTTGTTGTTTGAGCGCAACAATCTGACATGTTCGTCCAAGGTGTCGTGTTTGTGCACGACAGCTGAATCACTGCATGTTTGTTTGATAACTGTGAGACCCTTCCAATATGGAGCACATGCATTATAAAACCATTTTAATATTATTGTGATAATAATGACAATAAACTTTAATAAGAACATACTAATGCGGTTATAGTTATATTTATAGACTACTACTACTAATAAGAAATATATAAATATAAATTAATTGTACAATATAATTTGAATTTTGATTGTATAAGATAGCACTGTGGGGTTTATTAGCATTTTACCATGTCTAATATATCATGGTAACACTATGGTACTGTTTCTAAGTTACCACCAGAGGCCAGTCATAAGTGCAAATATGGCAAACTCATAACTTAACAGCTCTGAAGTCACACAAAAGGAACTGATGTTACAAAACCTATGCCTATAACGTATTTACTGTATATTATTTAATATGTGAAAAAATAAAAATAAGCTATTATCTCATATAATGTTTAATGGTAAACACTTGCTTCTCAGAAAGGAAAGCCCCTTCAGCTGGCTGTGGATTTGGGCTGTGGAACGGGGCAGACCTCTCGTCCCCTGACGGCATATTTTGAGCAGGTTGTGGGCATTGATGTCAGTAAATCTCAGGTGGAGCAGGCGAGAGCAGTGCCAGGGTTCCCTAACCTCAGCTACAGGTCAGTAATGCTTGGTTCTGCCCTTCCTTAAAAAAAAAAAAAAAACAAAAAAGACACAAAAAAAAAAAAAAAAAAAAACAAAACATTCTTGTTCATAGACTATTTGATGCTGATCATGTAAAAGATATGAACCAATGAACCATTACCTCTGTATAAGTTTAAAGCACTCAATTAGTTTTTTTGAGACACAACCTTTTGCGCAAGTGCTAAAATTACTTGTGTCCCTCGCCCTAATCATGTTTATCATTAAATGCAGAGTAGTCACAGCAGAGAGCTCCATTCCCGAGCTCAGTGGACCTGCTGAGGGCGGCTGCGCTGCAGCTCACATTGGTTTGGATGCTGAACGGTTCATAAAGGAGCTACACTTGTCCCCGGAGCCACGGGGCTGCTTGGCTCTCTTTGCTATGAGACAATGTGAAAATACCCTATGAATCCTGTGGTGATCACTGCTAATACAGACTTACGAAGTCAGCCTATCCATATGGATGTATGAATATATATATATATAACCAATGCAAACAAGAGTATCTAAGATGCAGGTTTAGTAATTGGCACTGTTATATGTAAATGCCAAGCTTCAGCTTACTGAATGCATGTTTAGCAACTTTAACTTTTGCTAACTGCTAATTGCACGCTTGTATAATTTATCCTGCTAGGTAAAGCAAATACTGCTGCCTTATACGAGCAGTAAGGTAACTGGGGCCAACAGCAAGCTAAAGGACTTATTTGAAGCCATACCCTACCCAGATAAAGAGAGGTAAACCAGAGCACAGCACTCACTGTAATGAATAATTAACCATCTGTGTCAATGAGCCTCTACACAAATCTGCTTGTCATATTCTCTTTCTTTTGTATTGGCACATTTGTGTGTAAATAAAACTTTTTGATTATACATTATTTAAAAAAAAAAATGTAATTCTAAAAGCATTATATTTTACATGTTTTTTCATCACTGACATGAGTTGCAGTTGTGTATTCTAACAATTTTTTAATAATCTTCTGTCTTTGTAAGGATTGAAATAATTCCAATAAAGCAGCAGCTGAGCATCAAGAATGTAATTGGTTTTATTCAGACATTCTCCATGTACCAAGCCTATCTGAGAGCCGATCCAAGTGCTGCATCCACGCTGCTGGAGAGAACAACATCACGGTAATTACTTCTTTCTGAGAAACTTCAACACTTCAGGCGCTTTTACTGTCATGCAACGTTGATTGTATAACACAAAATTAGACTGCATGTTTCTTATTGAAGGGAATTTGCTTTTTGCCCTTCATAGATCATGTTGTTTTTCTTGTCACTTATTCTGTTCCAGTATTCTAGAGGAGATGAAAGTGTCATCAACAGAGGCCAAAGTGAACTTTATGATGGAGTACTTCTGTGTGCTTGCATGTAAACCTGAGTGACACATGAGCCACCTCACCTGTACTATCATCCCAGGTGTTTAGCTACTGCAGTTCCTACAAAAGGTTTAATCTTACTTTCTTAATCAAGTTGTTAGCAAATGTGTGGTCTTACAAACACACAGTATTTTTTTTTATAATTACACATGAAAGATTCTGAAAATATAAACCACTTAGTATTTGCACTATGCATTATGATGTTGCACAGTGTTAATTAGAATGAATTTCCTCTACAACATGCAAGCATTGATGTAATGTTGTTTAAAATAACAATAAAATCAATGTTTGTTTGTTTTTTGTTTTTGCAGTTGTGTAGTTTGTTCACATGAATAGTAAAAGATTCCCTGGATGTCACAGAAATGTTTACTCTATCTGGGTGTTGTAAAAATGTAAATTAATCTTTCTTAACATCCACACTTTACATTCACATAAACCTTTTATTCCATAAGCGTGTTGTTCTTTAGCAGTATCAACATCTACAGATTATGCCTTTCGATACTTTTATTTTTTTTCATGTGCTCTCTTTTAATTTTGTAAGGTATATCCATTTTCATTAACCTTTCTGCTTACGTCACTTCTTTCGCAAAAGATCTCATGATTCTAAACTAAACAGAGATGTCTTTCAAAATCACGCTAACATTGAAACCACAATTTTCCATGCCCTGATATCACTGTGAATGTTTTATTTGATGTTTTTATGAATGTTTTATTCAGCATGACATCTGGTTAGCCCGGAAATCTTTGATCCCTTTCCGATCATTGAGATGTTTATTAATTTTGAAAGAACTTTTAGTCCTGAGTGAATGTGAAAAATCTCTCTGTGAGGCTCAAGTCCTCATTAGCAAACTGGGCACATAACGGTTGCCTCAAAAAAAATGTTTTAAACAGCTTTGCGCTATTTGCATGGTTGATACTGTCTCTCAGTGTGGGAAGAAAGAAGCAAAGCCTGAAACCTAAGATGACTCCTCCCCTTTACATTCTAACTTGATTTCCTCGGGCTAGTATGCTGACTGTTTAAATCCCTGCAGCTTTCTGACTTGTACAGCTGTCAAAAATGGCTGTACGTTTGTTTGAAGATAAAGAACATGCAAACTCATACTGGAAGTACCGAATTTCTCCTTCTGAAGAGCTCATTGACAAGGTTCTACAGTTCCACAGGAGTAATGTAAGACTTTTATAACGGTTTGTTGTTTTTTTATTCATCATTCTGCCATCTGTGTCATTTAATTTACAATTGCACATATTGTTTACTGTATTTTCCCAGAAAAATTCAGCCAATGACCTGGCAGTAGATGTTGGCTGTGGGTCAGGGCAGGGAACGTTGCTCCTAGCACCACATTTTACTCGTGTGGTCGGGACAGACATCAGTCCTGCTCAACTGGAAATGGGGAGGAAACATGTTAATGTTTCAAACATCTCTTACAGGTAGGCAAACCTGAATTGGATGTTACTGCATGTGTGACAGCTTAACTTTGTGTAAATCTCCTGTCACTGTTTACCTTCCATCATCCAGACAGTATACAATCATTAACCCTTAGCCTCACTTAGCACCGTTTAACTACAAATTATGTTAATCTGAAAAGTGTGCAACGGATGTCATTGGTATATTCATGAGGGGAACAGGCATATGGCATGTTCTTTACTTTACTCTTGTCCATGTAGCAACGCTTTTATCCAAGGGACTACAATCCGAAAATAATTAAAACTAAAGGAAACTCTATTAATAATCACTATATATATATATATATATAGAATATATATATATATATATACGACACCTTTAAGAAAATACAAGACTTCAATAAAATGAAAAAGCAGGCCAACATTTCAAATCTAAAATCAAATGACAAACAAAACAATAAAGCTAAAACTAGTCAAATACTTAAAATCCAAAACGTATTAAGTATAATAACTGATTCCTAACATATGCCCACACGAAGACAAACACCAAAAAACCTACATATGTTATGTACAGCCACACCACATATACATGTACATATATTATAATATATATCTATATATATATAACACATTCAGATATAATATATATTATATTATATTATTCATTTCCATTTATGTATGTCTGCTAAGTACTGACCTTTTCAATTTTCGTTGCTCATTCTCTGTCACAATAGAGCTCTCTTGTCGACATCCTACGTCCTCCCTGCATATGCACACCATCTCAAACTAATCAATCACAAAAAAAAAGAATTTGTTCATAGAGTTTTGTTTTTCATATGAATTACATTTCATTAATTTATTCCTTTATTCCAGAAACATTTATTCAAAGTGACTTACAAATGATCTGCATGACTGTTGTCATGATTCAGCAGCTAGCATCTGCTAACTTTTTCCCATTTTCTGTGCTGATTTGGGGGAACACTCTGCAGTTACCCAAGACACAAAGTGTTACATGGAATCATGGAATGAAAGCATTTGTCCGAAACTGTTAGTATATTAAAATTTAAATATATACATTTTCCAGAGATTTCGGAGTTCTCTGTGTGTGCATGTTTTACTTTTGAGTTGTATTTTTTTAAAGCAATACATCATTTTTAATCATATTTGTTGTATTGCCTATGTTTTTTTTTTTTATAAAAAAAGTGTGTCCAGACAAAATGACTCAGCACGCTTGTATAATATTACAGCAATGACAATCATTAATGTGTCATAAAAACTAAACTAAACAAAAACCCTGCATATCAGGCACATAAAAGGCGGGGACATGAAAATAATGTCTTAATGGGCCTAAATATCAAATATTTCTTTATTTATTTAGAGGTGAAATACTGTGATTATGCTCTTGATTTTGTTCGCTTCATGAGTGTCATCCATTCATATGCACATGCTTCTGTTTTACTTATTTGAAACACAAAGGGAGAGTCCAGCTGAAGAACTGCCTTTTGAAGATGGCTCTGTAGATCTTGTGACGACCATGTCTGCATTCCATTGGTTTGACCGTTCACGTTTTCTTCAGGAGGCTCACAGAGTGCTTAAGCCTCATGGCTGCCTCGCAATTCTCAACTACACTATGGACATGGAGCTGAGCTATGGAGACTGCTCAGAAACTTTAAACCACATCTGTAAAGAGGTGGGAATCATAACACTGGTATTTCTGACATTCAGAGCCGGCCCGACCGAATAAGTGATATAAGCGGTTGCATAGGGCCCCATGTCAGGGTTCAGCCAGTTATGCTCGATAATAATGACTTTGATAAAGTTTCAGTCGCGTGTGTTAATGTTTGAAAAAGAAGCAGCGACGCTATAAAACTGGTGCAGACTGCAGAGAATTTAGAAAAGAAAAAAGAAAGTGAGCAAGATAAGGGTAAGTGAAGGATATTATAAAGCAGATGTTGAAATGGTGGCTGCTGCATTGGGCTAATTTTTCTGAAGCAATGGTTAAATTTAAATAGTTTAAAATGTTAAAGTGCTTAAGTAAATCTACTTCAAATTTATGAACATCACTCTGAAAGTACTATTTCTACACTTTCTCTATTCTTACTTTATATTTTAAAATTATATATATCTATATATACTCATCTCTTCCGTTACCTACTTGCTATATCTTTTTTTGTTTTTGATCCCCTCACTCCCCTTATCTTGCTCATCCTTCAATATTGAATAAGAATCTACGCGAGTAGGATTCCGGATTAAGCACCACTGTGGGTAGTTGTGTTACACCGGTTTATACTAGTGATAAATAAAAAGACTAAAAAGAAAAACATTTGCGTTACGTAAAAAAGAACAAGCTTAAACTTTTATTGATTAGATCTATTATACTAAAGCCACATTGTTCATTTTCAGTAGGTTATCTTGATTTCTAAAATAACTAAACCTGTATAACAATGGATAACTAGTAACCGTAAAACACAAAACTAATAAAAAACAAAAACCAAACAAATTACTAAAACGTTACCTAAAATAAATACAGCAGAATATTTCACAGAATATATATACATGAGGTACAAAATACATTGCTTACAAAAGGGTCCCGGTGGAGGGGGGTGGGCAGCTTTTGAAAATCTGCTTAGGGCCCCTAAAATGCTAGGGCCGGCCCTGCTGACATTTCAATGCTTGCCAGCTGTCTAAACATCTGTGTGTGTCACATAATCTATGAGAACATTTTAGAATTGGAAAAAAATTGGAAAATTATCAGAAATATCGAAATTTCTGCTCATATATGACCCATAATTCATAATATTAAATAATTTACTCAACAAACATTACTCACAGCATTTAACAGTACTAGACTGATTAAACTTATAGTTCACTGTTTGTTCAGCAAATAGTTCATGAAACATGACATGTTTTTGACATAAAATAAACAAAAATTCTGTTACATGTGCATATACATCTGTCTCATTACAGTTTTATGCAGCCCTGCAGCCTTTCCGGAGCCCTTACCTAGGTTCCAGCCCCTTTGAACTTTACAAGAAAACATATGACTCTCTTCGGTATCCAGTCAAAGAATGGTAATGAAGTTGTATACAAACTAGCTGTTAAAATATTAACTTTATAGATAATTAAGTAGGTCAAGACAGTTCAAAGTGCAATCAGTCTTAGGTTTAGAAACTGAAGAAGGTTTTATAGGCTATGTTTAATTAGCATTTGTTATATTGCGACTATAACCACAGTCATTGCCACATAACAAGGGCTCATTATGCCTTGAGCACCTTTTATGTAATGGATGCTACATTATAAAATAAGAAGGATTTCAATTTGAACATTTAAATGTAATTTTATTCATTAAGTGTCCCTGGCATAACAGAGTGTTGCTATCTAGGATAAAAAAAGCTGTTACTTTATTGTTGTTTATAACACGGCTGGAATGTTGCATTGACCAGTCAGAAGCCGGACTGCAACTGTGTTTTGTCTCTAGGCAGGACATTTTTTGGGTGAGGAAGCCCGTCCACGTCTCTGGCTACATCGGCATGGTGGAGTCTTTCTCCACTTTCCAGACATTCTTAAAAAAAGATCCAGAAGAGGCCAGACGACTCTCACAGGACACTGAACAAAGGTATTAGAATTAGTTGTCTTATGTAATTTCTGTGTAATATATAGGCTTCTCCTGTGTGTATCACATCATCTCTCTCTCTCTTTTTCTCACACTCCATTTTTCCTGTCAAGACTGTTGCGTGCAATGGGTGTGACATCCTCGGAGACTGAAGTTATCATGGAAGTTAAATACTTCTATTTTCTAGCCTACAAGCCGGCAAATGACTGAGCCAAATATTGTCATCAATGGAAAGCGTATGATGTAAAATCTCAATTTCAAAAAATTGACCCATATGACTAGTTTTGTTGTCCACGGTTGGCACAGAGTCGAGATGAAATCACTGCGTTTTCTAATCAATAACCACCAAGTTCATAACCATCAATAAGTTTCCATACACCTGAATATCCTTGATCTTTTTCACAATTCAATGAACAAATTTGAGTTTTGTCATGTAACTTAATTTAGTTATTATTTACCTATCCAAATCTGCAAAGGTTCGGTCATTGTCTCTGCGTGCCTATAATTTTGCACCTTATTCAACAGTGTCTTTTGCGCCCTGACTAAAGGAACACTCGACAAATTAACCGCTTTCCTTGAGCCCTACTTACATTAGAAGCGTGATCATTGCAAAGGTGCGCAGGTGATACAGTGTTCACCATGCTCGCAGGGTGACTCGATCAACAGCAGGACCGGCGAGACGATAAGGAAGCACGGTCACCAAACAACCACACAGCGGCTCTGGAGGACCGACCCAGCAATTCCCGTAAACAGTGATTAAACACGCACGCTTCAAAACACAACAGAACAATGGAAACTGAGAGTGACATCCGCTGGTGTTACAGTGCAACCCGTTTACCACAATCTCGCCTCGAAACAAGCCCAGTCTGCCGTGCCTTCACACACGTGCGGCACTCTTCTTCTTTTTTTCTGTTCGCTCTAGTCGTTTGAGTCTCTTTTAATCATGCTCGGTTCTCGTTTCTTCACTGCTTCACAAACGCTCTCTTTTCTCCAGTTACAAGTATCCATGGTGCCCTTCTGTTTTTGCGGTAGTTCTGCCTCTTACAAGCAGGACCATATATTGTAATAAAATGTGTTAGTGGTTTGGCATTGTGTGTCTTTGAGCTAGCTGATCATGCACAAATAGCCAAAGGGTGAATGGATAACAGGATCTGTGTTCAAATCGCTTACCTAGAAAAGTAATGCACATCAAATGACAGATGAGACGGTGAATATAACAGAATATAGTGCCTATGCTCATATGTGAGGCAGTTGATGGGTTACACTACACAAACAGTTGACTTATTCTTATTAATACATACATCAAGTATTAAAGGAACACTCCACTATTTTTGAAAATCATTTTCCAACTCCCCTAGAGTTAAACAGTTGTTTTACCGTTTTCGAATCCATTCTGCCGTTCTCCGGGTCTGGCGGTAGCACTTTTTTAGCTTAGCTTAGCATAGATCATTGATTCTGATTAGACCGTTAGCATCTCGCTTAAAAATTACCAAAGAGTTTCTATATTTTTCCCATTTAAAAAGAAAACAAAGGTCTTACAGGTTTGGAACGACGTGAGGGTGAGTAATTAATGACAGATTAAAATTTTTGGGTGAACTATCACTTTAATCTTTATTCACCTCTTCAGATGGTCTGAGTAGGTCCTAATATCCACGGTCACCATCACACTATATCCGCTATATGGGTAATGGTCCCTGCACTATGAGGAACTCAAATGCTAGGCTCCCACTTGCAGCAGGCTGTATAATCTGTGTGAAATCGAATGAATATAGTAATAAATATGGATATATTATTTATTAAATTCCAGCATAAAACGGCTTGTATACAAACGTGTCTTAATTTCACTGGTATAATTGTGCAGTGTTTCACCTATTTTGCTAGGCTGATTGCTTTTTACAGTAACATAGTAGTTAAGGCCTCTTAATATAAAGTGGGACCTTTTTTTCTGTGGCTAAATAAATGATTTAGGAAACTTTAAAGCGTGAATAACACATTTTTGAGAAACGTAATAAAGTTTATCAAATATATGAGTTGCATTATTATAATTTTAACCATAGATTCCATAGACATTCACTGTATATTACTGCAAACACACTTTTTTTTCATTTTCTAAAGGCCTGAGTCAATTATTTTTCTATAGTATGTCACTAATGCTGTCCATACTGCTTTGCTTATATTGAACCTTGAATATTAGGCTACATTATAATTCTCTGCCTTTGTAGGAGGTAAGTTTTCCTCAGTACATACAAAGGAAAACACAATTCTCAAATTCTGCCCTCATCTGAGTCAACAAGTGTAGAATATTATAATTTCCAGTATAGCATGATCAGCAGATAGCAGAATCCTCTTGAAATAAACAATTTTGCGAAATTAGACACTTCTGACATATTTTGTTACTCGCCTCCACCCCCTTCTATCTGACATTGACGCGTCCGATACACATTTTGATTGTCAAAGAGTCAGACACCATTTTAAGCTTTTAGCGATTCTGAGCTCGACACGTTTTATTTAGCGTCGCGCCGTGAGACCTGCTCAGATTCCCGAACCGTGATTGAGCCGTCGTTTGTATGTCGTGTGAATGGCTTTACATTCTGAGCAAAGACTTGATTGTTCATACTTGTAATTTTGTTTTATTTGTAAATCAAGTAACCAGATTAGATGAGACCTACTTGCTAAAGTTAGGTATTCTATTTGTGTGTGTCAAAACACACTGTTTTAGGTAGATAGAGGCGACTGATCATCTCGTTCACTCGGGAGATGTGCTTATCCTAAGTATTTTTGATCCATTTCACTGGGCAATTGTCAAAATATGGTGCTTTCTAAAAAAAAATATACAACTATTTAATTAACTAAATATTGTGTTCCTTTTTTATTTAAAGCCTTCACACAAGATAATAATATCGATCCAAAATGCTAGGAATGTACTGTAATATGTCAAAAAAAACTGTATATAATATAATAGCATATATTGCACAATGTATTATAAAATTTTAGTAATTTTGAATAAATTGGCCAATATATGCACGCAACAGAATATATTGATATAAAACATATTGTCATATTTTGGATTCAGTTTTTAATATGTTACTTTTTCATGAGGGTTGAAATGCATGAGAGCATTTTTGAGCCGAAAGAGCTATTGACGTGTTGTAAATGATTCAGTTCACTTGCATTCACTCTCACGTTGGATTTGCAACTTGTTTATTTGGTCGGTGAACATTTTTTGGATACCAGTCTAGCTCACATTCTGCTTTGCAGGGGACTTCTGCTACTGTAGCACCAATCGTTGAACAGATTGGCTAACTCTAGAGCCGCCGGATAAATGAGCTGTTTGGGGATTTTGAGAGGTAATTAATGCTAACTTGATTCGACTCATGGATGGTGTAAGATGAGATTCATTGTAACAGATTCTGAAATGAACCTTTATCTTTTTAGTAGCATGATAGCCATGGTAGAGATACATTCAAGCATTAGTTGGTTTATTTATTATTATACTGTACTGACTTTATATGCCATTTATATCTAAAGAGTGATGAAAACATTCTATTGCTTTTGACAAAACATCTCAAGATTAGCATTTTTCCATTCCAGATCATTCTCTGAGGGGCATACTTTTTAATAAAACAACATCCTAGTAAATCTCTGTTCCTTTGTTTTGTTTTTTATCATCATCTCAGCATGTTTCGCTTTGCATCCTCTAGTTTTTTCATGACACCTTCTTTCTTATGTTTACATCACATTCACATTTATGTTCAGAGCGGACACTTGCTTACCAAAGCAACTTACAAGAAAGTGCACATTTTGCAGAACTGGCAAATGCCTGAATATTACTTCATCTTGGAATGAAAGATGCTTTACTCATAGGCAAACCGGTTTTAGCTGGTCTGTTGATTGTTTAGTTGCAGAAGCTGTTTGGATGCTGATTTATGCCGAAATTGGAGCTGTTTGCTTCCAGTCACAGAAAAAGAGCTAAAATGTTTGA
This sequence comes from Sinocyclocheilus anophthalmus, assembly GCA_018155175.1. Lineage (NCBI taxonomy): Eukaryota > Metazoa > Chordata > Actinopteri > Cypriniformes > Cyprinidae > Sinocyclocheilus > Sinocyclocheilus anophthalmus. Next base: position 59,340 of record JADLZN010009977.1, read on the forward strand.
AATTAAAGTTATGAAGGTCTAGAGAAGTTTTTGAGAGTGTAACCCTGTTTTATTATATACATGTTTACATAAGAAATGGGTGGAACAGTGGCTCGGTGGTTAGCATTGTTGTCTCACAGTGAGAAGGTTCCCAGTTCGAGCCCGAGTTTGCATGTTCTTCCTGTGTCTGTATGGGTTTATGCCGGGTCCTCCGGTTTCCTCCCAAAGCCCAAACACATTCAGGTTAGGTGAATTGAACATTCTTAA